>JAOWMA010000098.1:0-153477 GCA_025962755.1 Colletotrichum tropicicola
CAGGCGGCATCGGGAACCCGTCCAAGTCGAAGCTCTGGTCGTCGCTCTCACCCTCCTCACGGACAGAGAGCGGCGAAGGCTCCTTTGTATTAACTTATTCTCTAATAATCTCTATAAAATTACTTAATATATATATAAAATAATCTAATATTAATATTTAATATATATTAAATCTTTTATTTTAATACTTTTAATATATTAAATAAGCTTTAAAAGTATATCTAACTATTAGTTTGCTACGGGGGTAGGTAAAAAAAAGGCTATAAGGCCGTAAGGCGAAAAAGAGGATTTACTATAATAGCTATATTCTAGTGGTTTTCAGTCTGTTTAAGAAAAAGGGATAGTTATAAGTATAGACTATAAGGGCCCTTTTGTTCTTAGGCCTAAAGGCCTAAGGTTAGGGGCCCTCTTATAAGCCCGAGTTAGGGCCGTATAAGCCTGACTTATACACCTAAAGGGGCTTAGTTCCGACCTAACTAATAGGTATAAGTGCCCAGCCGGCTACGTAAGTGCCCGGCTGGCTAAGGGGGCCCTTTACCGGGCCTAACTATAGTAGCCTAGTTCTAAACTAAAAGATAGGCCTAATATATTAGGCTAACTAAGGGGCCTCTACTAAGCCTTACTATAGTGTTATATATACTAATACTAGTAGTTTTCTCTTTTTACTAAATTCTCTATATATAAATAATTAACTTAGTAGTTATATAGTAGGCCTAGTAGTTGTCCTATATATCTGTATATTCCTAGGAACTGTATAGTAGGCCCGGTGGTCGTCCTATATATCTATATAGTCCTAGGAGCTATATAGTAGGCCTAGTGGCCGTCCTATATATCTATAAGGTCCTAGGAGCTGTATAGTAGGCCCGGTGGCTGTAGGTGCTAGGCCTATAGGAGCCTTAGTTACCAGGCCCGTAGGGCTATAAGTATCAGGCCTTAAGGGTATAAGTGCTGGGCTTTTAGGAGCTAAGCCTTAACTACTAGGCCTTAACTATATATATACTAAGCCCTTAAGGAGGTAAATACTAGGCCCATAGGGCTATAGGTACCGGGCCCGTAGGGCTATAAGTACTAGGCCTATAAGGCTATAGATACTAAACTTATAGAGCTATAGGTACTAGACCTATAGGAGCTATATAGTAGTTATAGACTTAAGAGTTATAAGGAGTTATAGGATTAACTAGCTTAGGGCCCTTACTAAGAGCCTAAGGTAGTAGTAATTAAAGGAGTAGTAAAGTAGGGGCTACTTAGTAGTAACTATCTTAAGTAGTCCCTCTTAAGGTCTCTCTAATATATTATAGTATAGTTAATACTCTTAACTTAATAAGGGTAGTAAATAAAGGACTACTTAGTATATCTATCTTAAGTAGTCCTTCTCCCTACGTAGTAAAAGGGTATATAACTACTCCTTAACTAATTAGTATTTTAATAGGGTACTTAACTACCCTTTAGTATAAAAATATTAAAAAAAGAAAAGAATTAAAAGATTAAATAAAAAACTATTTAGTTAGTCTTTATAAAAAAACTAATAAATAAATAAAAATTAATACTTATTTTCTCTTAATTTTTAAAAAACTTATACTTAAAAATATACTTTATTAGTATCTTACCTATTATTAACCTTAACTAACTTACTATTCTTACTTTTACTTTTCTTATTTTTTATTTTTTTTTAAAATACTATTCTAAGCTACTTAGTTAGTCTATTTTAGGATTTTAAAAGAGATTTATTAAAGTTAAGTTTAGTATATAATAATCTTATTTATTATAGCTTACTAGTAAAAAAAGTATTAAACTATAGACTAATCACTTATCTTAGAGGATTTCACTACTACCCCGTTGTAGTATTACTATCTTTTATTATAGTTAGTTAATCTTATACTTTAGTAAGAGTATCTTCTTTAGTAAGAGTTTAGTAGTTATATACTAGGGGATAATTATAGTAATAGTTAGTATTAGTTAGTTAAAAAAGTAATATAGCTACCTAGTTAATAAAAACCTAGAGAAGGGCTACGTTCTAGTTAGCCTACTACTATATAGTAGTAATTAATTAGATTATAAAGACTGTATTATCAGCCTTAGAGGCTTTATAAGCTTTAGGGGTCTCACTAACTTTATTAAAGCCTATAACTATAGTTATATCGTTTACTAAAAGGTTTTTATAAGCCTCTATAATAGTTATAATAGTAAAAGCCTAGTAAGTAGTTATTCTACTAGTTATATCTAAAGTCGGTCCTAAGTATGGGGTAAAAGTCATATAATTATAAGAAATAGGGCCTATTAGGTATAACTAGAAAAAGATATAGTAATAAGTAATAATAATAGGAGTTAGGTAGTTATATTAAATATTACTTAGTTTACTAATTATATAGTAAATAGTAGTTTTATTTAAATACCTACCGGCCTAGTAAGGGTCTAGTGGCCCGTTAGTAAGTATTAACACTCGTTATACTCCTTAGTATCCTACTATTAACCTAGGGGACTAATATCCTTATATATTTATATATATTTATAAAAAATAGAGAGATTTACATAGTTTTTAGGTATATTATATATATAAAAGTTAGGATTTTAAACTTCTTTAGGTCTAGGGGGGTGTATTATAATAGTTTTAACTATCTAAGAGCTAGCTGTGTATATATAACTAAGTATAGACTACTTTTTAGTCTGACTTTACTCCAGCGACCGTCTTTTTAAGGGACCTTCACTGGGTAATACTCTTATAGGAATTAAGCCGTTTTTTTACACCCGAATGCCACTCATACAATAGCCGCGTGACAGCTTTCTCATCTTGAAATCTTAAATTTAATCCTCCGCTCGACAACAAAAAACATTATCTATAGAGTTGAAGTCTTGGAGCTGTTCTTCAACAGGCGCCCTGGTCTTAAAATCACTATCGACGTCGTCTTAGAAGCGGCAAGACACCAAACATATTTTAGTGACGTGGAATATTTGTATCAGCTCTACAAAAAGCGACCACATTTACCAGTTCCAGAGGAATTGGTCAAGATCATGAACAGCAAGTATGGAGAAGCGGAAGCGAAAGTGATTCTGGCGAGACTTCCTAAGAACAATGTACTCAGGTAGTCTGGAACAAGTTCAAATGGTACGCAGAGAGGCAGCATCTTATATCGTGCTATTACTATAGTAAATCAAAGTTTCGGTAAGGAGTTAACAAGCCTTCCGACACGAAAGAATCGCACTCGAGATTGGGCTTTAAAGAGGGTCCTGTTGCGTTTGGGATATTCTGTGTTTTCGCGACCCGGAAGACTTCAACGTTGTAGATGGCTCGACTCGATAGCAAGTCACAGTTTTCTCTCTTGTATGTCCCAAATCAAAACCAGGAGTCGAGTCTACTGGTATGTCTACATGATTCGCCTTGTTGACTGGGATCACAAAGGAATATTCTCCCGTTTGGGATCGCAAACCCGAGGCTTCTCAGTTCCGACTTTCTTCGAGTTCAAAAGCTGTGTCTCTCTTAAGATTCATGTTACCGGGGCTCGATAGAGAAGGCGATGTTTGAAATCAAACCGTATCATCTCAGTGCGGTATCAAATCATCTACCACGGCCTGGATGTCCTTTTCAGGTCTGGTAAAGGCTGATTTCATAGGACCAGCAGGGTTATAGTTTCTTTCTGATCACTGAGGTATGGTGTTGGCAATCCCGTGTCTTGTACTCGGCACTATCGCGGACGCAGTAGCCACGTAAACAGTAGTCTTCAGTGAGCACAAGTTTTACTTGAATGGAGAACTATTCTAACTAAAACATCAAGTTTTCGATGATTCGAGACTTTGGATAGTAGGTCATCCGAGGTATGGCTGGAACGTTGCGCGAAGGTCCTAAAAGTGCACAAAGGGATGCACTTTAACAGGACGACAAGAATTTAGTCCTGCTCAACATAACCGGGTATCAGCATAATGAAACAATAAATCTACAAGTCAGAGGTCTACGCTCTAGGTAATATTACTTTCAATAGATCTAAATGGAATTAAGCCCCTTGATTCTGGGGTGTCCGGTAGATAATGTGCCGGTAGATAGGTTAACGGACAATGCACCGTAACAAGACTTCGAAGCGGTGGTCCGTAGGTTTCAAAGGTCTCGAGACTTAGAAATTACCAAACTAATGAGGGAATAATACGAATCAAGAATCAACACATGGTCAAAATACCGATGGCAGAGGAAGATGGATCATATTGTTTGGAGTTCTGAACCAAACGAAACTGACTCGGTCTCTGGAACCTCCTGCGAAGCACCCATTTCCACTAATAGCTTATCTAAGTCAACTAATAATCTCATCCTGAGCAACTAAAAGATGATTAAATTTAACGGCGGAAAGGGTGACTAGGTAGTTCACAAGTGAATGAGTGCCAATATCATACCGACTGCCAAGATGTGAGCCTGTTGAGCCTTACTAGATCTTCAAGAGAAGCCTGACTATGGTTAGCCCCATGACCTTTCGCCTTGTGGCATGCTGAAAGAACAGATCTATCAGGCGTCAAAAAGTAGAAAACGGCGATGCTGGTTTCAGGGGCCGGTTTTACACCTTTCTGGTGGACAGTGAATTTTGAGAAGGCTGACTAAGTTAGGGGCGACCGCATTCACATGGTTGGGATAAACTACTTTTACGAAGTTGATTTTTTGAATTCTTAGAGTTCAGTTCAAGTAGGCCTTAACGCAATAGATATCACTTGAGCCTCTTGCACTCTATGAGTCTATCTTCGGTACAAGCTTTCCAGAGCTTTGAAGCAAAGTAGATGCATATGGCGGACGGAGGGCAAGCTTGGTTAAGTCCTACGAACATAAAGCTTGGTACAGATTGGAGCCGCACAATATCACTGATGCTTGACGCAATTCGTGAATAGGGTCTTTCGGCCGCTTATAGACTCTTTTAAAGCCCAACTTGCCGGGTATTAGGATGATAGCCTTCCGAGACTTGCCTCCGCCGCCGCCTTTCCAGCTCTTCTTCCGAAAACGGCCCCAGACGTCAAACCACTACCTCCAGGATAGTTTTGATAAAATAAGCCGCCCATCATTTCGCCCACACAAAACAATCCAGGCATCCGGGCGTCTCGTAGTCGCGCTGACGAGAGAGGCCGTCTCGGGATCGACCTTGAGACCGCCAAACGTGAACGTCACACCGCAAGTGACCTTGACGGCAAGAAACGGGCCTTTGTCTAGAGGCAACGCCCAATTCGACTTAGCTAGCGAAAGCCTCTTCGTCGAGGACTGCGTCGAGACGCCATCGAGGATCGACGGGTCCCACTTAGCAGAGGGGTTCTCACGCCGGAAGGCATGGACGGCGGAGTTGTACTCATCGCACGTAGTGATGAACCTCTCACAGTCACGCAGCCCGTTTCGGGATAGTACTTCTGCGAGCTCCTCGATTGTGTTGGCCGTGAAACGGTTTTCCTTGAGCCGTTCTGGACGGTACTCCTCTGATCGAAGCCCTCGAGTGGTTTGCGCATCCCACACCTGAAAGGCAACGTGATCAGGCTGCTGGAGGATGGCCTGGCCGAACTTAGCGTAGGTGTAGTTTCGCATTGCAATACCCTCGTCAACGAAACGATTCCCCTCGACGTTCAGCATCAAGCCGAGTGGGTATCCTGACTTGGTGTACTCGTTCGATGCGTCGCGGTCTGCGACGGACGGGTCGGCATTGGCATCCCAGCACGTGGCGTGACAGCCGGACCAATTTCCTACAGGTAGCGCATCGAGGTCGCGGATCGCAATTTCAAGACAGTCGCCCATGTTATACGGAGTTCCTCGGACCATGGCCATGTCCCAGCCAGGCCCGAGATGCTGGCTGCGTAGCTTGGGGCTGGACTCGAAACCTCCAGCGGCGAATACGATAGACTTTGTAGATATGACGCTCTCTTGCCCTTCGATAAGTACTGTCGCCAAGTACCGGTAATTGCTGTGCTTGGAGTCTCGTTGCACTCGTGTGAGACCGGTGTTCCACGACGTGAGCACACCGCTTCTCTTTGCTGCCGCGAGATGATCTTCCATGAGACCCTTACCACCGTCCTCCGTCTTGAGGCACAAGCCACCCCAGAATTTGAATCTGCCGTCGACTTCGTAAGCCTGTCGGTTGAACGACAGCTGGAATCGAACGCCTTTGTCCTTGAGCCACTGCACAGTAGATCGCGAATCCGATATCAGGACCCGTGCAAGGTCTTTACCAGAGCGACCCATACAAACGTTGTCCATGTCCCTTTGAAAATCCTCGGATGTGTAGGGCGCGAGATCAATGCTGGCGGCTCTATCGATGCCCACGTTGTTGACGAGAGGAAGCACGTCGTCCAGTCCACCATGGGCGGTGCGGTAGGCGCCAGCAGTAAAGTACGAGTTGCCACCCACCCAGCTCTCGGGACATTTGTCGATGAGCAGGACTACCGGCTTTTGGCCATCCGACGCGGTTTCTGCTGCAGAAACGGCAGCAGAGAAACCAGCATTACCACTGCCGACGACTAGAACGTCGCACTCGGAAGTCGAGAGGACATTGATGACGTCAATGAGTCGCAGTGGAGTATTGAACCAAACGTTATGCCTTTGGAGGATATGATGGGGCTAGAGCGAGGTTATGTCACGAAAGAGAACAATGTGTAGATGCATACGGTCGAATGATGGACGGAATCTCGTTTCTTGACATCAAATTAACTACTAGATGCTTACCTAGGCGTCTGATCGTCAGAGAGCCAGTGTCTGACCACTCAGGAACTGGGTCGGTTATGCGGGGTTACCCCTCATCGGTAAGAGGTCATGCCGAAATTCATCACTTACTGGTACGGTCCTAATCTTCGTCTCCCAGCTTTATCGACAGATTTTCGATCATTGATGTGGGCATAGCGGAAAGGTCAAAAGAGTGGTGTCCCGTCCGCACAAAAGAGCCCGGCTGAGTCGCCCTGCACAGGCTGGGGTCTTCACGAAACATGCCAAAAAGAGACGTGTAGAGACCAGGCCGCTTGTCAATACCAGACCTTTCCAATGGCGTTGAGGTGAGTTCCCTGGGAAACATGAATTGACAGGAGGACGGACAAAGTCTCAAAGTCAAATTCAAAGTGGTATGCGGACACGTTCATCACAGGAAGGCGAGAAGCATCATCTACGGCGGTGGTGAGAGAAGACATGGACTTGTGCTGTTTCAGTTCTGCTGGCTACCGTCGCATCAAAAAAGATATACATGAAATCTATCTACCCAAAAGACTTAGGCCATGTATTGAAAGTGAGCCATACAAACGCGACCACGGGTGTCCAATGCATTTAGTATGCATCCGCGCCATCGGCACCGGCCTGCTTGCAGTAGTACTCCCACTCGTCGCCGCCAATGTGCGAGCCGGCAGAGTTGCAAGCAAGGACACAGTAGGTTGGGTCCGAAGTGTGTCTGTAACCCTACATGCAACGAAGATGATCAGCAAGACTTTGAATTCCGGGGCTGCAGTGCCACGTGCATGGGAAATCATGCACAGGGGGAGCCTCAAGTTCCACAATAAAGACTTACGACGGTGCAGTCAGGGCACTTGTCCCATTGCTTGTTGCCAGTGTTTCGGTTACGGTAGGCAGCGCAGGCTTTGCGAGTCGCGGCAGAATTCTGAAGATGATAGTCAGTGCCTGCCCATAGATCCAGCTGTAGCTGGTAGAGTACGCGGGATAGTAGATAAAGCTTACGTCTGCATAGGCACGACCCATGATGCGGCTGCGAGCCAGGTTCATTATCTCGTTGTCGGAAGTGTCCCGCTTCTTAGGGCACGAGTTGGGGTTGCCAATGGGCTGGAAGTGGCTAGTGCAGGAAGCATACTTGTGAAGATCGGCCATCACACTGGAGTTGGACAAGTTAGTACTGCCAAACAGCGAGAATAGACCAGAGGACTGCTCTTAGCACCAGCCGAGGAACATACCCGACCCCACTGGCAAGGAGGATAACGAGAGTGGACAACTGCATGTTGTATAGGTACGATAAGGTAGTCGAGAAAATTAGCGAATGAGGGACTGGATGCCAAAAGAATGTTGCTACGGACTGGAGGAGGCAGTCAAAGCAGTGCTGGCGGGACACCGTTTTATTATACAAGGTAGTCCAGCGCCAATCTTCATGGTCTTTGACATTCAACAGATCCAAATGGAGACAAGTGTCAGTGACTCCCAAATTAGTTGTCCATTCTGCCCATGACTAGCCGCCACCGCCGAGCGCACCTGAGGCAAGATCTTCTTTCCAAGCCCAGGAAAATCAACCCCTGCAACCGACCACATGATTGTATATACATGCCCTTGAACACATTACTCGAGCTCCATAGGGGACTGCAAATGTCATGCTCCGCTCCCGTGATCCATTTTCCATCCTCGTATGTCGATCAGAAGGATGTCACCTGCCTGTTTCTCTCTGTACTATCAATACTGTTGCAATGTATGAGCGCGGATGGTGCTACGGGAGCTGAGTAATTTCCATTCACTATTCCATCCGGTACTTCAAGTTGTGTGAGTTATGCACAGCCGTTGGAACCCCACGTGCAGTGAGGAGACGATCGAAGATGCAACGACAGATCTCTTGGCTTGATCTATGTTTCAGGTCCACTAACGTTGAGACCGTTGTATCTACTTATGCATCATGGCTTGATGTTGATTGGTGCAGGGTTTCGTTTCTTGGCTTTAGTATGGAAACCGCTTAACGGTGCTTCAAAGATGGTGAAGTAGTCGTTGTGGGTCTCCATGTGGATGAACACTTGGGGTTCGGGTTTGGTATCCTAAATTTCAGGAATCATCCCGCGGTGAGGCTTTCATACGTCTTTGATAAGAAGCATTTTTGAAATGAAGGGCACGAAACTCCCGGCAGGCAAGTCCGGACGCAAGTCCGGACGGAACGCGCGGGGTGGACCAGACTGTTTCCATCCTCACCCCGATTAGGTATCTTTCTCGGGGATCCATTGGCCACTGAGCAACTAGTTCAGAGAATTACCATGCCAAATTGGGACGCAATCAATGCAATTTACTCATTATCTCTCAATCAGAATGCGACGATCTACTTTAAGAGGACAGACCATTGTTGTTGCACGTGGATCCTTTCTACCATCCAGATACCTGGTGGTCAGCTTACATGTAAGTTGCAGATCTAACACCAACAGCACGTGTCGGCTGAACTATAGAAGCTTGTGTTAACTACCATGGGAGATACTCGAGTCAGGTTAGAGTCCCGATGCGTGTACTGTAAACATAGCTCCAGTCATACGGCGAGTGGAACTTTTGTCATACAAGTCTATGCGGATATATCCTTACCCAGCTGGGTCTCGTTTTCGGTCACCATGCAATTCGATTGGTTTCTTCCTATCAGACTGGATTTCCGTAATATCCACCTTGTCCCTGAAGGTACCATTTTGTCGGGCTCACGCTCCGCCTCCCACGCCCCCAGAATATGTCTCTGTGGATATTTCCATTGCTTTGAGTCATGAGCACAGTTGAGCCAGGGACTTCTCAATATCCAGGGCTAGAGAACTAGTCCTCATGAGAGTCGTCTCAGACACGTGGAAGCTCACTCAGAGAGGCCATTCGTGGAATAACAGATCTGCGGATCAGAGTCATGGGTGAGCTCGTATCAAGTGATACCCTTCCGTACCAAAGGTGCGGATGCAGCATCAAAAGAGATTGGGGACAATGATGAGCAGAGGTCTTGATACCCGGTCTGATGATGGCCGAGGGCGCTGTGATTGCCGCAGCCAGACAGGAGGCCTTGTAGCTGTTTCTGGACCACGGCCTTGACAGCGGCCTCCGAAATTCGTCTGTCTGTTGACGAGGAAATATTCAAGAAGATAGCCCTCAAGCATAAATAGAAACCCTTCCCCGGTAGTAGCCAATATCTTGCGCACCATACACACTCACACTCACTTGCCCAGCCTTGCAATTCTTTGTCTCAACTCCCCGCTTGCAAGACGCATCTCTCAACCTTCATTCTTGTTTCTATTGGCTGCACCTCGGGGTAAGCTAAGTCCCTTTCCCACGACTTCCAATGATGATCAGAAATGTTGATATCTCCGATGCTGCTCAGCGCCCTGGCCGACCTCCACTCCCGCGCATGGTGCTCCGACAGAAGTTTCAAGGGCCTTCAAGAGTCCAATAAGGAGGTACGATAACTAGCAGTCGCCGTCAACAACTAATAATCATGCTTATATTCTGTAGAACAACGACGCCACCCGGGCAGCCTGCACCAAGTACAGGAACCGCAACACTGGCAACAAGCAGTGGGACAAGTGCCCCGATTGCTCTCCCGTGAGTACCAGTCCTCACAAATATATCTATCTAGCGTGTACTGAGTAACTCCCACGACAGAGCTTCCGTGGCGATCTCTTGGTCTGCAACTCGCCTGCCAAGCACATTGGTGGCGACGAGTGGGAATACTACTGCCGTCAATCCGGTGCCGATCGAGGCACTTGAACTGGCGATATCGTTCTCGCTCAAATGTGCCCAACCCGGACAAAGACTAGTGGCACACAAAGCTTGAAAACGGCTTTGATGGAAAGAGGATTTTCTCGAAGTTCTAAATAGATCTCGCGACCTTCCAAATAATTTTCTCAAGGTTATTGTGCGAAGACTCGTGAAGGCTTAATGTTTCCGATGTGCCCAAGCATGGGTCCGATCCCCCACCCTTTTGCCCCCTTTTCAACTTTCTATTAGTCCTGTGTCCGCTGGTTTTCGTCCGTAGACAATTGTGCTTTTTTGAAGAATCAGTCTTTTGCAATCCGCAGGGCGATTCAGAGGTGGGAACTTACGTCTCACACCACGCAAAGTTGGACTTTTTCCTGATCTCCCTCCGCATCTGCGCACCCAGGACTACCGCCTCCGCCTGGGCCCACCCTAATATTTGAGTCATGATAAACGTGCCGAACCCTTCCAAACTCTCATCAAAGGCCATCTGAATGAGGTGACCAGCGTCCTGTAACCTCTCATCCTTGGGCCAACCGTGGATTGGAACCTTGATCTTCTTCTCTGTGATGTCCGCAAATCCGGCCGCCTCCATGTTTCGCTTCATCGTGTGGTCGCGGGCAATGGAGAATGATCGGCCCATCTTTTCTCCTCCCTGGTCGAAGATTCGAGTCCATTCGTAGAAAATGTGGTCGGGAGGAAGCTGGACATGGTCGGACTGCACCCTGACATCAAATTCGAGGTTCTGGATCCAGCCTCCTGGCTTGAGGTGGTGGTATGCCCTCCTGTACAGGCCAACCCAGTCCGGTATACTCCCGTAGAGGCATCGCATGTGTACGAAGTCGAAGTGATTCTCCGGCCATGTCCAGTCGAGCAGGCAGTCGTCGATCACGAATCGGAGATTTGGTGGAACCCAGGTCGGCTGTATTGGGCTGATATCCGTGCCGATGACCTCGGCGTCAGGGTACTGGTCCGCGCAGTCGATGGCCCAGATCCCCGTGCCCGTGCCGACGTCAAGAACTCGTTCAGGACTTTTCCCTATTGGTGCCAGGAAGAGTTCGTCGTCCAGAACCATCAACAAGGCATTGTGGATCATGTCGAGTCCATCGTTCTGTTGATCATCGTTCGGCGCCCAGTATTCTGTCGTCTTGCTGTTCTGATACGTCCGGCCGTGCAATTTGCGGTAATCGAACACGCTCTCGGGCAAGGACGCGGTCGAGGACACGATACTTGCGGCGTCAATGGCGGAGTCGCCATCGTCATCGTATTCCCCGGCGTCCAGCTCCGGGTTGGCTTCTATCTGTGGCTGTTCCAGGTCCAGAGCATCAGATCGACTGGGAACCGAAGGCCCCGTGTTGGATGGACCTGAGGTCAACTCAATGAAGGTAGAGACGGCTGGTGCCATACTGTTCCACAAGGCTTGCCGTCAGATGTTTTCGCACGGATAACGATGAAGGAAAGGACCAGGTTAAAAAAACGTGGGGATGCAGAGAAAGCCGCACGGATTTCCGAAGAACAAACACCGTGGGTTGTGTCTCGGTCAGACACGGTCTTTAAGGAGGGGGTGTCATCGTACAAAAGGCCGTAATGCGGTGGAACCCCGCGGGCTCTCCCGTTTCGCTGCTCGATTCCCCCCCGTCCTGCAAGATAAAATTTCCTCTCGCTAACGGTAGAAGAGGGGGTCAGCCAGTGACGTCCTCAAGGGATACGACTTCAGAGACACTCACCGGTCGTCTGTTCATGCAACCCGTTGGGGAGACCGGAGAAGGAGGGGACTTTGTCTCAGCCTGCACCCGACAGGTGTGGCGCTGCCAACGGTTAGGGCGACGCATGTGACGGTTCGACTCATTGGGCGTTTTCTCAGCCATTACTGTTGGAGAAAAAGAAAAGAGAGAAATCGGCGAGCGCCAGATTCGTTGGCGCTGAGAGGTGCGCGTGTATTCCGGTCTGACATCCGCGCAGCATCATTCGCTACTTGCAACGCAGGCAACCGAGATACTGCTGCACTTCGTTTCGGACTCGGTTAGATCCCCGATGCCTGCAACCCTCGCCAGCTGAAAGGATGGGCTTTTCCTGCCCCGGAAGAGACTGTGCCGCAATCCTGGCGAACGAGACTGCTCCAGGGGGTATTACACAGTCGTTTGGCTTACCCGGTCCTTGGAAGCATCGAGTCGATCGAGCAGGTCGGCTGGACGACCAGGTCAATAGTTCCAACGTCGGATGGCGTCCAGGTGGGGGGTTTAAGCGGGTGGTGCCCATGTACAAGGGTTCGACGGGAGCGAGCATGCAGCTAGATCTGCATTCCCGCGCCGGGGGACATCGTTAAGTCCGTTAGTGTGGGTGAATACGGGCGTAGTAAGGGATGAGATATCGAATTTGTCCCCTCGTCACGGCCCGGGACACCACCTCCACGGCGAGACCGGCGCGTCGCTGCCTCGTGGCAGAACGGTGATTGGTCCTTCGTCTCTCCAAGAAGACTTCCGGAGGCATCGTGGTATTACTGATTTGTCAAGCTCGCTCCGCTCTTTTCGTGCAGCTCCTGTGGGATCATGATGAACTGTCACTGCAGCCTGCATGTGCTCTTCCGGTTGCCAGGTTTGATCACTCACTCCATGTCGTATGCACGCCGGAAGCGAGACATGCCCAGCCTGTTGTGCCACACATGGCCGCCTCGTTGATGCCTGACCATGAGAAGATGGCCAGTTACACAAGTTCCAATCGCCGCATTCTGTCAATCTCTTCTTTTCTTTGGCATTCGCCTCTCTCAGCTCTGTCTACCTGTTAAGCCGATCCTTGCCATGACCGATGCTTCTTTGGGGTAACGCGGGATAAACGCTCCGCAATAATTAGCGTAACAGTGGAAAACATCGAGGGCTGGCAGGGTCACATTGATTCTACGCAGGCAGCAGGATCTCACAACTGAAGCGATGTCCTGCATATTCCCCCACTTTGTCTTAGACTCCAATCTGCACTGCGACTTACCAATTAAGGGAAATAACGCTGGAGGGCGCAGGCTTTCCCGTTACGAGACGCATCGTGGTTGAGTTTTGACTCTGTTGGCTTCGTGCATGGGAAAAAAACAATTGGGTAGTCAATAGAGTAGGCCATAGTAACGTATGTAGAGTGGGCTTGGTCTGGTCTGCCTAAAGGTATGGACAGCTAGAGGCCTCATTTTTATACCCTCTAGTAAACTATAAAAGTTATTTATAAGTCCTATAATACACTATATCACTTAACCTTAGTAGTCATTTATAAAGGTGTTTAAGCAGGTAGTAAACTGCTAAGTTTTTGAGATACTTGGTGAGTCTTCGGCGACCGCTGCGGCGTCCCGAATATGGTCTAGTGTGCATGGGAAAAACAAATGCGATGAGCGAAATGAAGAAGTGAGTTGGATATGGGTCTAAAATAAGCTTCAATCTGGCTGCCCAACGGCTTTCGAAACCTTAACCTTAATTACATCGGAAGTTGAGCCGACAGCCATCATCCAAACACACGCATCAACATCGCCTGGTCAATTATTGGCCCAGCCAACACAATGCGCCACGGATGGCGTTCAACCGTCGGGCACATGCGTTCATGGTCGGCGGGATCGTCACTAGCTAATTGCCTAGGACTTTAGCTCGCCGCGCCGTCGGTCTCAACGCCATGTAGAGACACAGACCGTGCTGGTCGTACGTGGAAAATGGTTGCATTGTCAAGCTAGTCCACGTCAGTCTCGTACTGAGGATTAAACTGAAGCCATCGTGACCAGTAAACCCGGCATTTCGTGGTGTTTTGTCTCATCGAGATCAACAAATGTCACCGCTTCCTGGGCCCCACGGCGATCAAACCGACGCTCATCAAATTCAGGGGTACAGGGGCAGCAAGGATCCCCCGCAACGGCGAGTCAATCCCCCGACCCGGAGCTTGTAATTAGCACCGTTTTCTTTCTCTCTTTTTTCCCTTTTTTTCTGCTTCTGGCCACTGTGTTCATACGTCACGCTCGTTGTCACACTCGTTAGGATGTCTCTGAAGGTTATCGTGCCGCTGCTGGCTTTTGCCGGCGCAAGCTTCGGCTGGCAACACAAGACCGAGGCCGAAGTTCGCGATGCCATTGCAACTAATGAGTTCAGCTTGATTGCCTGTAAGTTGTCCACCTGCCGTAGCTCCCGAGCTCTGCTGACCTCATGAGCAGTTGTGGAGGTAAGCTTCCAATGATGCCATCTTCGGGCAAACCCACTACTGCCATGCCATGACCTTAGTACTGACCAGATAAGCCCTCCGAGTAAGACCTCAATCACCCCCGGCCGATTATCTCAGCTAACTGTCATAGCGGTGCCAGCATAGCTCTCGAGTCGCACTGGTCCGCCGTCGAAGATGCGATCCCGACCGCCCTCTCCGTCGACTGCCAGGCCTCCTCCGTCCTGTGCGCCGAGCTCGACATCGCCTCGTTCCCCGCGATCCGGTACTACCGCCCGGATGGCACGAAACACCATTACCGAGGCCCCCGAAAGGGGTCCGAGTGCGTCTCCTCGCCGATCACACACCTCGGTGCCCATGCTAATTGAAGCTACCCCCGCAGGATCGGCGCCTTCGTCAACCGGATGAACCGCCCCTTGATCACCCCCGTCGACAAGGAGAACACTTCTGCCTTCCGCAGCAGCGACGACGTCGTGCTGATCGGCCACTTCACGGCCAACGAGACGTCCCTGCGCGAGCGCTACGCCGACCTGGCCGAGCGATTCCGCGACCAGTACGCCTTCGGACTGACTGAGATTGCCAAGCCGCCGGGTCGCATCGCTTGTTACAACAATGCCATCGGAGCGATGCAGATGTCCTCTGAGCTTGACGAGGTGAATGCCATGGACAAGTTGCTTAAGAAGTGTGCCGCGCCCCTGGTCCCGCGCTTGACCAGGCGCAACGAGGCCGAGTACCTCAATGTTCGTGACCCGAAACCCCGTTTGTGGGAGGCTGTGTAGGATGCTAACTGTAAGAATAGGCCGGCAAGTCGTTGGTCTACTTTTTCGCCAGGGTTGATGAGTATTTGGATGCGTGGTCATCGGCTGTGGTGCCCCTGGCGAAAAAGTTCCATCAACATGTCACTTTCGTCACGGTCGATCTGAACGACTATCCCGAGTTGCCCTCCCTCTTTGGACTTCCTCTCAACATTGAGGATGCTGTGGCGCTGCAGAACCCTGCCACTGGACAAATGTACCCATTCACGGGAGAGATTACCGTGGATGCCGTAGAAGAGTTCATCACTGAGATCTCCGAGGGCAAGGTCGAGCCTTGGGATGGAGAGACCGTGCTTGAGTTGGTTGAGATCGATGTCGATGAGGAGCCTCAAGCCCAGGCCGGAGAGGAGCAGCAGCAAGACGTGATCAATGACGAGGCTCAGACTGAGAGCCAGGACGCTGAGAAGATCGAGGAGGAGAAGGTCAAGACACACGATGAGCTGTAAGAGAGGACCATCCTGCATGTAACCGCCTTCTGAGCGAACTAGGCCCATTCAATCGAAAGGATATCCTCACACAGCGAGTGAATTAACCTCTATTTCTTGCGTTCAAAATCACCAACCTGGCTAAGTCTGTCTGGCTCAACACTCTTCTCTAGCCTCATGCCTTCGAGGCTTGGAAGTTCTCTCAGAATGAGAGAGCACATGTTCAGTCTATGTTGAAGGTTCTTTTCTTGATAACAAAATGCCGCTGCACGCGCTTAGCACTAAGCGCAACTCCAGCTTCCCTACGTCAAACAAGATGCACTTCGACAATGTCTTGACTCCTGATTCTCTCTAACAGTTACTTTTCCCCGTTCGGAAGCAGAAGATATTGATAGTTCCGTCCGACTGCGTGCAGCACGTCGCACCCAGGTCTTGAGCTGAGCCCCCAAAACATCTGGGCTTGCAGTTCCCACATGTGTCTTGACACTAAACAGGAGAGGTCAGACATTGGAAAAGAGACAAGAGCCTGCATGTGATATTGTTTTGTGCCGGAGAAAAAGACGACTGTTTGAGAGGGAAGTGAGACTCGAGACTTACACTTGTCTTGGTTCCTTTATCAGCGGGACAGCTTCCATCGGCAGGGGCGCCTGCGCAAAATATGAATGCAGCTGAAGCTGGAAGAGCGAATTGCAAGAGGGTGGCAATAGCGAGGGCAGACTTCAGCAACATTTTGTCTTTGTTATTGTCGGTTGGACCTTGTAAATCGATGAATCTTGGCACGAATGATGGGAATATGGCGACTCTTAGGAAAGGAGCGAGACTCTACAGTATTCAAACAGTATGATAAGGCTCGGTATGTAAAGAAGTTGCTTGGCATATATATACTTAGTTCTTCTTCCAAAAAGACCGGGTGGGATACCGGCGGCCTCTTTTCCCTCCCGTTCCCCGTCAACACGTTCTGGAGCAACAACAACTCTCCCGATATAGACCCAAGCACCGGATTCGGTTTCGGGCCTGAAAATGGTGAACGCCGACCGGTTCATCCCATACGGCTTAATCGTGATGGCGTATGTAAGTCTCCGGGCCAGGGATAGCCTTCTAAGGTGGAACTCATCCGATACATGCCTTACTCGCCATTCGGCACACTTGAGCCAGGGGCCTCTTGTCAGATACCTACAATTGTTCAGCCCTTCCATATATTCTGAACGGAACACTCCGACTAAAAGCGCCGTGCGGGCGCTCAGACGCCTTAGGGCCTCGAAGTCATTCTACGCCCCCAGAAGCTTACTTTTTGTGTCAAAATACGCTTTACGAGACATGCTAGCAGTTGCATGGTCCGCCACACACGTAGAAAAAAACAGTGGCATAAAATTATCACTAATGGTGGTTCGAGCAGGGCTTGTTGTACTAGATTACGTGTCCGGTCTTATGAGCAAATTTAGTCACCGGTCACCCACGCGAAACTTGCGACGGTTTCACATGCACGATGAACCCAGAGTACTCAGGTATTTTTCTAGCTGACAGAGGAAAGGTTTGTCGCCGGACATTTCTAGACTCCTTAGTCCGTGTGAAAGCGGCTCTTGATATTAACGTCTGTTTACTCAGTAACTTAGGCTCCGCTGAAACAGAGCTGGAGGTGCACGTATCGATCCTTAGGCGAGGTCTACTTGAATGGCCGTAATCACAAAAATCCAGCTCACCAGGCAAGCTTTGCATTGTGTCAACGAGAAGCATAGATACATTTACATGTACTAACCAGTTCAGATGGCATTGAAAGTTTAAAAAGCTTAGGCCAGACTGATGACCCATTCATAGTTCTGTTGAGGGCACTTATCTTTAACAAATATCAGTCGGCAAATGAACAGGCAGCCGGTGCAAGATTGTGAACGTTGCACAACGATGAATGCCGCATTTCGACAGTCCCGAGAACCGTCTCAACAATGATGAGACGTCTTCTGTTGAGATAGGTATAGTCCATCAAAGATTGAACCTGTAAGCTGGTTGACATTGACGTAAGTGATTGCACTCCTTGGGTTTCAATCCCAAACATGCCAGTCTCGTCACCGTACCGCAGCGAGGAGTCGGACTGCATTCAGGCGCCAAGTTTGGACATCTGCATGTTGGCTATCTTTGCCAACTTGGCAATCCTATGGGTTTTCGATCTCCCAGAGCCTCATTCCTGGATGCAACGTCGTCCGCACTTTACACAAGAAAAGCCAGGCCGAAGATAATCCACCGGTGGCAACACAGATGTATTATTGAACACATGTAGGGAAAACGCTCCGGGCAGATGCTCTAGTACGACATTGTGTAAAAACAAGACATCAGGATTAACAGCCGTTGAGGTCTTGAGAAAACCCAGGGTCATCAGGAGGTTAGGATCCGAGTTTCTTCTCTCACGACTGAACGGGGGCATGATGACAACTTCGTCACCCGGGCCACCCGGATCGCCGAGCCCAGCTCAGGTGATGGTGAGGGGCTTCGAGCTCCCCAGCCATCAAAAAGTCCCTGGTGGCGCGTCTTGGCACATCAACAAACCTGCCCGTAATGCGAAAATCCCATTTCACCTCGTGTTGAGCGTATTGAACAGGCCGAAAATCTGCTGCGGGAGGCTAGGAGAAGAAAACGTCATCATCAATAAGGATCGCGAATGGTGCAGTTTTTCAGTGTGGTCAAGAAATGCCATGCAATTGCTAGGGTCAAATGGGAAGGTGATTATGATGACTTACGTCATTCACTCTCGTCAACTGGGAGAGAACTTTTGAGGCGGCTTTCTCACCCACATAAGTGATCTTCACAAAGTAATTTGGCGAGATGCTACGCTGTATCGCTGGGGAAGGGCCCTCAGCACGCAATTGTCGCCCGCCTCTCATCAGGCTTGGCGCTTACCAGATGCTGCAAGGTGCCTTCGGTGAACAGATGTCTAGGCGCACGATGTGCGGATTATATAAATCGTTTGCAAGGCGTGTAGAAATTGAAAATTGAGTTTATCTTTTACGCCTTCGACAGTTATCTACAAGAGCCCGAGATGAAGCCTGTCCTCGTGACCTCTCTGTTGGCCTCGCTCGCCGCGGGTCTCTCTTTCCACGAGAGAACCCCAGTCTCCTACGAAGGATACCAGGTTCTCCGTGTCAAGACTCTGAGCCAATTGGCCTCCGTCCAGGAGAAGCTCTCCGCAATTCCCCACGAACAATGGAACCACGATATTGAAACTCACATCGACATCGTGATCTCCCCGGAGCAGGTCGCCAGCGTTGAGTCGCTTGGACTTGACTATCGCGTTCTGCACAAGGACCTGGGCGAGTCGATCACCGCCGAGTCTCAGGTCAAGAGCACCTACAAGCGTGATGTTGACGACCTCTCGTGGTACGACTCGTACCATCCTTACGCCGATCACGTCCAGTATCTCAAAGACCTTCACGAGTCTTTCCCGGACAACTCAGAGTTGGTGTATTCTGGTCACTCTTACGAGAACCGCTCCATCGCCGGTATCCACCTCTTTGGAGATGATGGCCCTGGCAAGCCTGCTGTGCTCTATCAGTAAGTCGCAATGGGATGGCGATTGGAAGTCAAGTATGCTAACAAGAGGTCAGCGGTACCGTTCACGCGAGAGAGTGGATCTCCGCTCCGGTAAGGCCAAGACTTGAAAAAAAACATGAATTTTGAGCTAATATCTTCGAGGTCGTCGAGTACATCACGCTCCAGCTCATCAATGCCCACAAGAATGCCACCAACGCGACGGATTCTGTCCTGAACACGTACTCATTCCACATCTTCCCGATTGTGAACCCCGACGGCTTCGTTTACTCTCAAGAAGTCGACCGTCTCTGGCGCAAGACTCGCACTCCTCCCCCTCCCCCTCCTCAGAACCAGTCTTGTTACGGCACGGACATCAACAGAAACTGGGAATACGGCTGGGACGCCAACTCCCTTGGCGCGTCCACCAATGCCTGCGCTCAAGCCTACCGCGGCCAGCGCCCGTCCGACACCATCGAAAACCAGGGCCTCGATGCCTATGTTCGCAAGCTCCGCGACACTGTCGGCATCAAGCTGTACATTGACTGGCACAGTTACGGCCAGTACATTCTCTCGCCTTTTGGCTCAAAGGAGGAGTGGTATGCTCCCGAGCTGGGCAAGTGGACCAAGACGGCGTCTGTTCTCAGCGAGGTCATTCGCGACAGCTCCGAGAGACGTACCACGTTTACCTTTGGCCCCAGCGGCGCGACTCTCTACACCACCACCGGTGCAGCTCCTGACCACGTCTACGCTATTGGCGGCGCTGATTTCTCGTACACAATTGAGCTGCCCGATACTGGCGACTTCGGCTTTGTTCTGCCCCCTGAGCGTATTAGGGGTGCTGCCGAGGAGCAGTGGGCTGGCCAGCAGGTCTTGTTCCCTTTGCTGGACGAGGTATTCTTCGACGGAATTGGACCGGCCTAAATGGACTTGCTGCGTTGAAAGGTTTTAGACATAGTTAAGGGTCTAAGGCATAATACGTTAGTTGAAATAATAAGCCTAACGCAGCAAATATCAACTTAAAAACCCCGCGATTAGCCACTACTTTCCGTGTCTCAATTTCCTTCATCTTGTCTCCTCCCCACTCTCAAAACATCTCCGTTGAGAATTAGCAAGTGACAATTCTGATTGTCCATGATCTGCTTCGTTATCAAGCAACGGGGATGACCCACTGCTCCATCCCAGTTTCAGAAACACCTTTCTCAATGTTGACGGTCTCTTCCAGAATGGGAAGACGTTCAAACTCTACACGAGCTTGCTCTGCAGGAACGTCGCTATCCCCCATCATCTCTCCCTCTAGCACACCATCATCCTTGACCTTTCTGTCTTTCTGAGAAAGTTTCAGTCGCCGCACGCAGCGGTATTTGTTGACCCTGTACCCGACTACAAGATCTTGGGCAACAGAAAACTCAAGCTCATGGTTGTTCTCCCCTCTGATGTTCGCGTCAGTGCCAGCCCCAACAGCATCGCTTTGTGGATCAGAGACAGCCAGTTGTCCACTGACATGCCCTTGAGACCTGTTCGATCCGTTGAAATCGAGACTCCTTGCGATTTTCAGACCGGTGATCATGTACAGTTCAGCCGTCCAACTGCGACTTCCTTGTAGGAACTTCTGCACCGGGTCCACGCTAAGACTATTTTCGAGGTATTCGTCGTCGGGGTCGAAGTAGGTTGTCTCGACTTCCTCGCAGGAGATGGTGTTCTCCACGTTAGTGGAACCTGAGATCGTCGCCGACGCACCTACGTGACTACCGAGGACCTTGACCCAGGCTTCGAATTTGCCCTCGCGGATCTTGGATACGGTCTCTCGAAAGCCAGTCAGCGTGACGGGTGCGTACTTGAGCTCTTCGCGAACGCTGATGCGATTTTTCTCCAGGCGGTTGAGAGCTGGTCGGAGGAACTTGAGGTCTCGGAAGATTGCGCCAAGGAACAGCTGACCCCCGTCGGCGGCTATATCGAAGCGGGGTACGACGTGATACGTCTTGATTCTGCCGTCTGTAGAGGCCATTTCTGTAGGTCGTAGAGAGGGAAGGTTCAGGCAGCAGCTTGGGATGCTCTTGTATGATTCTGACGCGTGTTGTCTTTGGAAATGAATATTTAGAAACGGGGAAGTGAGAGCCGCTGTTCACGTATCCCATCAACTGCTTGTGATGACTGCTGACAGCTTTGGTCTATCGTCGCCTGATTTGGGCGAGGCCAATAAAAAGCGGCTCACATGCATGTGGCTGCGGTGCGTGCAGGTTTCTTGGCCACAGCCTGCTGCAATGTCTCATCGAGCCAGTCCCGAAGACAACACTGAAAGTTGGCATAATACCGATGAGTACCAAAGTCGGTTTGTTTCAATTTTATATGAAGGCGCTATAACATTCCGATGTCTATACTTAAGACAAATGAAGACCAAGACAGGATATTCACCGAGCAGTTCAAACCCCTAAACGCCGCCATGATTCGATCAATCGCAGTGTATGGCGATGCTCTGAAGCTTCTCTGCAACCGCTCGAGGATCGGCCTCTGCTTCCCATAGGCCTTTCTGCCAAGGTTTCAGATAATGACACACGCCGTTACTGTCCCCGTTGTCTGTCATATGATTTCGGAACAGCCTTCTCATCACTCCGTATCTCGAAAACATATCCGCGTCTGACCGACTCAGATGACGTCTTGCGAACTCCAGGACATTAGCAGCGATAGCGGCCGCCACAGGGGCAGCAAACGATGTCCCAGTGTTACATCGTGCCTTCCCGTCCCAGTACGATTCAATTTTATCGCCAAGCGTAGCGAAGTTGTCCGCTTTTAGTCCACCCAGTGCTGTCGGGTTCATCCGGGTGTTGACCACCGCACGCTCGTCGGCTGCATGAATACAGAATACCTCTTGCTGAACGGCCGGCCAAGAACGCGATCCGTTGCCGCCAGAGTTGGAAGCTGCGGCAAAGATGAGCTTCTTTCTGATGACAAGGCGTTCAATCTCCCTTCGTAGATCCACGTTGGCAGTTGCCATGGGGCTTGTAGGGCCGAGTCCAAACGATAGGTTGATGATGTCGGCATTGTCTCCAGCCCATCGCAGTGCCTGGACGTCTCATGTAAGTAGCCATTTATCGAAATCAAGCGGTTTTGTGGCTTTACATGTCTCACCTGAACGAGCTGGTCCATCTTTGTTTCCTTCAAAGACCTGGAGTTTGTCACCTTCGCAACATAGATGTCTGCCTCTGGAGCGAATCGTAGAAGTAGTCTCACGACATGAGTCCCATGACCATGGCGATCGACACAGTCTTGGGCGCCCTCTCCCGTGAAGTCTTGTTTCATGACAACCCTCGACTCGGCGGCGCTTTGCAAGAGGTAGTCGTCCCCGTCATCATCAACATAAAAGCCCGTGTCAATGACGGCAATCCGAACATTGGCGTACGAATTTTTATCGAATGAGTGACTAGACGAGCGCAATATGTATGAGTCCAATAACGACTCCATGTATGTTGTGAAGTCATTTTCTGTGGGTTTTGGCATTTGGCTCGTCCTGCCAATTATCAGCCATAAGCCATCAGGATCCAGCCTCAGATAATCGCCTACCATTCTTTGTTCTGGTTATCCTCGTCGGAGAAAAGTTGATAATCAGCCAGGCTGACGTCTCGAAGCCGCGGCGTCGAGCCATAATGCGTGGAGCTCTGGGCACTGGTTCTGCTCGGCAAATCTCGAGCAGACGGAGGGTATTTTCCTCTATACACCGCGCTGTCTGTATCGTCATCATCTTGGAGGCTCTGCCGCTCCCACAGCTTGAGATTGTCGTGCAAGTGACTGACAATGTTTCGTTGTATCACGGTCTGTGCTCGCTGTAGAGTATCTTCGGTCCACTGGCCTTCATTAGTGTAGTGAAGTGAGTACCAAAGACAGCCCAATATTGCGCTCTTGTAGTACTTCATGAGCTCGTCTTGGAACCCTGTTCGCACCTCGTCGGCTAAAGATAAACCAGGTCCCGTCGGCGTCTTTCGAGCGATCGTATACCCCCGGTTCACCCTTTGCGATGTCGACGAGAAGTTGGGCAAATGACAAGAAAAAGGTCGAGCTATCGTCGGGGTCCTCGATGTCGAATGAGTTTCTGATGCTGTTGCCACTTTGGAACTCTTTTCTTATTATACATGAAATGTACGATTCATCGAGCTTATTCTGGGCAGTTGTCCCGTCGTCATAAACGACATGAATGTTGCTCAGGGTCCAATAGTCCTGTATCCAAGGACCAAGGCACAATGCTTGTAGCGATGAAGCGAGGCGGAACGCTAGCCGAAACTTTTTGATCTCGTCATTTGGATTAGTCGTCTTAAGATTGCCAGCACACAACAGCTTTTCAAGTGTGATCTGACTGGGTGGATTGCGCGGTAAAAGCTCCGTTGTTCCCGGTGCAGTACGGTTTCGGGTTGCCCAAATTCTGTTCTCACTGAATGAAAGTTTCAGCGGTGCTGAGAGATTGCGTGACTGGCGGACCTGGGAGCAAATATCAAATGACTTCCGGGCCTTGAAAGTAGGTTCTTGGCTACATCGTACCACAACCGTTAGAGTCGCGGCAGTTACATGCGAGACAGGGGACAAACCTTTCCTGAGTGCAGGATGTTGGATGGAAGCTTTCCATATCTGTGCTGGTTTTACCACAGCGAGTTGAACAGTGGAGGAGAAATAAATGATACACATCCTGATCCTCTGGCGCACTCCAATTGGAGAGTTGAAGAAGAGCCTTGTGCTCTTTTTCTTTGCAAGAACCAGTAACCAAGTGACTGAAAAGTGACTCTGAATGTGATCTCGCTACTTCTTGGTTGTGCGTATTGTCGGGAAGACTGGTCTTGGCTTCCATCAGCCGATGGGAGGCACTCCCGTTTCGCAACCCTTCAATCATTGTGTTTAGGTGGGTTTTGCCGATGACTTCTTCCCTTAGTTCACTTGAAGATCTAGGAAGAAGACTTGATTGCAGCTTTCGATCCAGAACCCCTGTGTTTAGTGCCGATTCGGCATGTCGGAAAACTCGCTCATCGTCGTTTTCACCGGCTAGCCCACGGTCTGGATTACCGTCGATCTTTGCTCGCTCCTCAGCAGCACCTGTCGTTTGCATCTTGTGACCACCAAACTGAATGAGTATTTATCGAGTCTATATAAACCTGGGTGCTTCACTTACCCGAATGCTGATGCGCTTAAACTCATTCGTCAACTGCCTGTTGATACCGAGTAGCCTCTCATCGTCTGGTTTGTCTGTAAGGGCGTGCTCCTCGTTTGATGCGCGGTTGTGCACGTTTTGCTGGAGTTCCTGGTAAGCGGTTGAGTGTAGGGACATTGCTGTTTCAAAACGGTGGAAGTCTCGGTCATTCTGGTCGTCGTTGGCTGAGCCGACATCGGGCGAGTTCGACTTCTGTTGACCAGGACTGGAATATTCGCCCCAGACTAGTCCAGCCATGAAGCGATAGACTCCGATGGCGCTTTCCAGCTGTGGCAGTTCCATGGCTGTCGAATGCCAGCTCTGTGTTTCGGCCAGGGATCAAGAGACCTTCGGAATCGTCAAGCTCAATCTCCTTAGCGGCCTGGGGTATGTGTATTGTCATTGGAAGTCCAGGCATTAACGTCGGAGTGATCATGAAGGCTTCGCAGAAAAGAAGGCTGAGGGGGTCATGTGGCGCTTGCGTATCGCGTGAATGTTGGCAAAGTCTAGTTTTGTCAGCAAATGTTAGCAACCGGCGCTAGCGTACGTACCGTCATGGCTTGATTCTGCTATTTTTTGTCTCTTGACGTCTTGAAAAGTACTGATAACAATCGTCCCCCTAAACTCCCTTTCGCATTGGTTCGCTTACCGTCTGACTGCATCTTGGCGGCAGGGTGTGGTGTGCTCACCTCACAACAAGGCTGGCCATTGCGGGGCGCAATCTCCAGATGATCGCGGTCTCACTTTACTATCTATTCCTTCACACCAGATTAATCATCAGCTGCCCTCTGGAAAGCGATCAAACGACGCACCGTAAGAAGAGTCGAGCCACGCTTGGCGTATATGTCTGTACAACATTCTTTCAGTCAAGCGCAGTTCCTCTCGCGTTTCAACGGACAAAAATGGAGCAACCCAGCGGAGAAACGATTCTGGCTGCAGAAGACATCTATCATGTGGCCATGGATTGCAAAATGCTTTTCAAAGCCTACCTCGAAGGTCCGAGAGTCTTTCATGGCCGTGTGTCGCAGTTTCAACATAGATTTCTCATCTGGACAAGTTTCCTCGGTGTCTTTGCCGATGAGAGCGCATGCCTTGATCATCGCCTACGGAATGCCCCTGCTATCAAGGACCTTGTGCTGTTGATGCTGCGAGTTTTGAAGAGAAACATTCAGAACGGTAAGTAAAACCCCCAAATTATGTCTCGACATTCCCCTACAACATTCACGGTTGATCATGTACCCTACCTAGGTCTTAACCAACACCCGCTGCTGGACGCAAGGGAATCCCAAGAACAGACGTCGAACAACGAGGACGGCGCCTTGTATGGAATGACAGGGGCCATCGAAAGACTTCACCGTCTGGCAGTTGTTATACGGGGAACTCCGCGAAGCGACGAAGCCGAGGCCGTCCAGAGGTTTGCTAACAAGCAAAATCCCGATGGGTTCTTCGACATTGTGTTGCTGCTCATAATGTACCACTTCGCCAACGCTAAGAGATCCCTTCAAGTGCAGCTGGCAGAAAGCGTTACGTATCGGCGCCAAGAAGCCGACACTGGAGAGATCAACGTTGACTCGACCAAACATGAACCTGTGCCCCACCGTCGGTTTCAAAGTGCCGGTCTGTTGACCGAACGCGCAGGAAGCACCGTGTCCTCGACACAGCCCTCGCTGAGACCTCTCAATGTCCTTGTCAACCAGGTATTGGAAGGCGGCTCCGGTGGACCAAGAGACACTGCCAGTGTTCGATCCACAAACCCCCCGCCGTCGGGGCTCTATCCTATACAGCCAAAGATGCCATCGGGGCAGACAGAAACCACGTGTCCATATTGTCAATGCCTCTTGGAAGCTTCTGTCACGCAGAACAAAACGCTATGGAGGTATGTTCCCAATGTGCCGAGGCTGAGGCTGCGGTTTATGTGGCCTGCCAGATGAGAACAAGCTGAACTGACTCACATGAAGACAGCATGTTGATACGGACCTTCGGCCATATGTCTGTATTTCTGAAGAGTGTGGAAGAATTCCACCGTCATTTCCGACTAGGCATGAGTGGCTTGGGCATATGAAAAGGCATCGCTCAAATTGGGCCGCATGTGTTCACCAAGCTCGGTGGTTTTGTCCTTACTGTCCACAACATCCAACAAAACCATCATTTCCTACAGAAGAATCACTCGCTGCACACCTGTCAGAGCCCATGACAGCCAATCACCCAGCTGTTACGGATCCAATTGAGCTTTCCAGAATCATTGCTCAGAGTAAGCAGTTGACTCCGCTGGATATTCAGGTTTGTCCTCTGTGTGGACCACCCCCCTGGAACGCATCGGGGATGACTGGGGGACACACAGAGACGCCAGAAAACTGCGATTATGGCTTGGATAACCATGTGGCCGACCATCTGCGGGCCATCTCGTTCTTCTCCTTGCACTGGTGGAATATCGATTGTGGAGAAGTCGAAGAAAATTCCGACAGTAACGCGAGCTCCGGGGACGTGACAGGTTTCAATTCAGATAGGAGTCAGGGAGAAATATCTGACCTTTCCGCCCAGCAAAACGAGGATGTCTGGGCCGATCTCGAACTCTCCGAAATCGCCGAGAGTTCTGATCGAGCCAGAGCAATGCGATCCGACCTGCAACAGGAGCGAACTTTATCCCCGATAGAGGAACTCCAGGAAATGTACAAAGTTCCTGTGCGCATTGAGCCTGGAACAAATCAGGTTTTCATTGAAGGCCTGCCTGAAGACGAATGGTTTGCCAGCTTTTGGGATTTCTTCATCCCCTCTCGAATATTCGATGATGACAGGCAGGTTCCTTCTATGGGGTTTGTCTGGTCGCTCGCCCTCCAGAATCAGGGTGGCAGTTTTGTGCGCACAGAGGATACAATACGATGCTTTCCGATTGGCATTCGACGAAATTTTGGTCGAAAACGTCAAGATACATGGAAACACACAAGAATACCCCAATATCTTCACTCATGGTCGCGTTGGGCAAGTCCACATTGTCTTGGTGTTCTGGTCCCCCACCCGAGCCGACATGGAAATGCGCGACCGACTCGAGTGGCCAGACTTTCGTGGCCGGGCCGAGAACAGAAACATCACTCTTGCTGCAAAAGCTGCGTCTGATGTTCTTCAATCCAATTATGGAGGTCTTGAGCTCATCCTTAAAATCGGAATATGCGACGGCGACTCAAACCGTGTGAATACCAGACAGCCTCGTATGCTTCAAGGGCAAGGGCGATACGCTGCCAGGATTGGTAACGATAACTTCAGACAGCCCATCACCTTTTCAAGTCAGAGGGCATCACATTATGAATGTGAGATCGGAGACGTAATAATCAGTCAGTTCTCCCTCGGAAAACTTGCGGTCGACAATGGGTACGCGTCCCCGTGCTTTACTCCCGAGGAGAAACCCACGAGACGTGTGCAAGCGCTGTTGCATAATCTCCGACAAAATCCCACCATCGAGAGGATAAATGCGGGACTTTTCTCTAGCCTGAGGGAATGGAGTTCATCGCAACTGTACCCCTTTAATGAAGCTGACATCAAAACAAACATGGGGCTTCAACGACCAGCCACATTTATTGGTAAAGTCAAAAGGTGGAAACAAACCAGCCCGACACAAACCAGTCCAAGACGTAGTTCTACAAGGGGTCGGAAGGCACCTGAGCTTGATCCAGACATCTATGCCTGGGATAAATGGAGCCTCGGCGTCTGGAATAAGGTCCCCGGCCTCGTTATCAGGGGCATCAGCACTCCTGCAGTTGGAAGTTCCGAGAAACATTGGGAAGCTTTCGCTGCAACTGTGGGCGCTACTGCCGTCCGCGCCATCGTGTTTCTGTATCAAGAAATAGAACCCTAGTGTTGTCAATCTCCATTATTGGCAGGATTCTGCCCCCCCCCCCCCCCCCGAAGCGTTGGCGACGTGGACTTATGATGTATACCACCGGTTCTCAACGTGCCGAGACCAACTAATCGATATGTTCTTCTTCTTTCTCTTTTATGTCTTTTTCGGTAATCTATGTGAGTGCCCAAATTGACGCCTTAGTCGCCAGCGAGCCAGCATTTTCGTGGCCATTTTCGACTTCAGGCGAAAAGCCACTCAGCCCCGCTCAAACAACCCCGCGCGACGGGCATCCCCAGAGAATATTCCCCCAATCAAAGTCTTCTGCACAACGTACGGCAGCTTGGCTGTAGCATTTTCCAAGAATTAACCCGATGCAGATGTTGTTTCTTGAGCCGGTCAACTATATATTTGTGTGACTTATCGGCCGTCTCATGATTGTTTGCTTGCAGTGAGCCCCCTGAACAACCAATTAGCATCCGTTGTAAAGCTGATTCCTCGCCATGCAGAAGGGTAACATCTGGAACCTGGCCGTCGCCAGTGGTGTGTTTGGGTCAATCCAATGGCTTCGTCTTGCAGAAGCAGCACCTCCTCCACCCGGTAATCTTTGGCGCGTATGGCCACCTATCGACTACAGTGACGTCCTCTACGCCGGTTGGGATCAGATCACTGTCGAAAAGGAAGTCCAGATCTACAACGGAGTAGCTGAGAACCGTACCTACGCCCACCATCCAGAACTATTTGCCGTCGGTTCGAATGTTTTCCTGATCTACTCCTCCGCTCCCGTCGATGAGGACAGCATGGGCCAGGATGTTTGGATCTCAGCCTCCAACGACAGCGGCCTTACCTGGAGCCCAGGCAGAAGCCTCATGCCCGCTGCTCTCCTCCCCAACCAGACGGAAACGTACAACTGGAAGTACTGGTGCGACCGTGGCATCGCCCAGCGCGCCTGGCAAGCTCTTTCCTTTGTTCACCTCGAAGATGGGGAGCTGTACGCCATTGGACAGTCAGGAAGTCGGTGGTGTCCCGGTCGATGGATGACAGCCGGCCGTATTGCGCGCAAGATCTCTCTCAACGGAGAGCCCCTCGAGGATCCCTGTTGGCTTGAGAAGAACGAGTACACCGAGTCACAGCTCTACGCCGAGACAGTCTACGGCACGGAGTACGGCATGAAGAATTGCGCCCGCGCATGCGAAATCAATGCCGTGCTGCGAAAGCCAGATGAGGCACCGGCATGGTCGCCGTGGCTGTACAACAACGGACTCGTCGCCGCCGACGGCACGCATCAGATGGAAGAGCAGACTTTCGCTGTCTGGCACAATGATACTGACTCGCCGACGGGAGGATACTGGCAGCGACACTGGCGTGACATCTCGCCCGAGCGAGAGAACACGCACTCCGTCTGGGTTGAATACAACGAGGACCCAGACGGAGAAGGCTGGTATCCGAAGGTGAAGAACAAGACGGGCAACGAGATCTACCAGACCAACATACCAGACGCCAAAACCAAGCAATTTCTGGGCCAACTCGACACCACCGGTGACCGATTTCTGCTGTCGAATCCACGATACAATGCTGCCGATCCTCAACGTCAGCCCCTCACCTTGGCGGTTTCGCGACGAACGGATCAGACGTACAGGGCAATTGGAGTGTTGCGCACCAATGCGAAGAAGGAGATCGTTCCTGATACCCGGGATGGCATCAAGAACCGGGCGCATGGGTTCAGCTATCCCACCGCAGTGCAGGTAGGCGACAAGTTGCTGGTTGCATACAGCGAAAACAAGGAGAATATTTGGGTCAGTGTTGTCGACGTCACCGCCCTGCCGAAGGAAGGAGATGCTTGTAAATAGTTGTGTACAACCGGTCAGGACAACATGGTTCGTCTGAATGCGCCCGTCTATCACACAGTCCCTGCGTTGAGTCGGCCCTGATTTTGTTTTTTTAAGAAAGCCTTTCGGCATTGGTCAACGAGCTAAGAAGTATGCCGTCGCCTATTTCGAAAGGGATATCCGTTTTCTTGCTGGTCGATCATCGGGACGACTCTTTTGATGCGCGATCCGCTTTTCGTAATGCCCCCAATTGAGACATATCGCAGCCTCACAGTGATGTCGAACATTGAGTGACATCATTCATATCAAGGTCCCTCAGTGCTGTAGGGTTTTGAGGCTGCCAGTTAAGCTTAATCGCGGCGATTACGTACGCTGGTCCACAGAACGTTTCCGCGGAATACATATCCCGGCGTCATTGGTAATGCCGCTCGTGGCTTAGTTCCACCACACCAGACTGATGTCATGATTCTGTAAACGCACCTAGTCAACAACGATTGGTATCAGACTTCAAAGCGTCAAGAGCTTCAAACCACAAACAGAATCATCAAACTTTTCATTGCTAACTATTCACAGAATGTCTGGACGACTCCTTTTCACCGGCGCCAGTGGCTTCATGTATGTGACCCTATTAAAACAGACGCGATTATTCACAATGACTGATTGAGAAACCAGTGGTGGCACGGTTTTGCATCAGCTGCTGAATTCCTCATTCCCGGAGATCAAGGACGTATCAATCACTGTCCTAGTGAGAAAGCAGGAACAGGTCGACCTCCTCAAGCAGAAAGGGCTCAACGCTGTTCTTTTCAATGGTTTGGACGACTCAGAGCAGCTGAGGCAGGCCGCCAGCGAGCACGACTTTGTCATCCACACGCCCACCGGCTTCCATACGGGCTCCGCAGTTGCTTTGATCGAAGGGCTCGGAGAGCGCAAGAAACAGACCGGAAAAGAGGTCCATTTTATTCACGTGAGTTGAGCAAACGGGTTGACCCTTGAAGACTGTGTTCCAACGGGCTCAACAGACCTCTGGCACCTCCAACCTTGCCCAGCGAACCATCACCAAGGAATCTGGAGAGGTCCACGAATGGTCCGACAAGGAGAAAGTCTTCGAGTTCGAGGAGGAGAAGGAAGCGGAAGAAGCCTACGGACAGCGCACGACCGATATCGCCGTGGTGAAGACGGCGGAGCGCACGGGTGTCAAGGCTTATATCATGATGCCGCCCACCATTTACGGCCGCGGCAAGGGATATTTCAACCAGGGCTCCATGCAGATCCCAAGCATCATCCGCGGCGCGATCAAAACCGGTGTTCCGGAGTACGTCGGCAAGGGCACGGCACGCCTTGGCCATGTTCATGTGACGGATCTTGCACTTTTGTACGAACTCATCTTCAGCAAGGTCCTGTCCGGGGAAGAGATTCCTTCAGGCCGACGGGGCATTTACTTTTCCAACACCGGCAGCCATAGCTGGCTTGAACTTGCCACGGAGGTTGGCAAAGCCGGTGTTAAACTTAGGGCATTGAAGTCGGCGGAGCCAAGGTCGGTGTCGCTGGAAGAGGCTGGTGCTAAGTGGCTGAATGCTACTCCTCAAGTTGCCGAGATGAACTACGCTGCAAAGTAAGTCTCTATGTCTGCTAACGCAAGGCCTCATCGTGGCTAACTCTTACAGCTCCGCAACCAAGCCAGTCCTGGCAACCGAGCTTGGATGGAAACCGAAGAAAACGGAGAAGGATTGGCAGGAGTCATTTGTCGAGGCATTTCAGATGGTTCTCGACGAGCAGAAGAAGTAATGGCAGGATAGATGGAGCAGCATTATACAAAGAGGGAAATCTATTTCTAGGCGTGACACTGTTTATGAATATGAGTCCACATTGTTCCCAGATCTAGATGAAAATTTGCCAGTGCGGATATCTGCCTCCGCTGTCCCATTGTTCCATATTATCGTAAGGCCGTTAGCTCCAGTATTTAGTACACATACAAGTTCGTGACACCCTCGTTCGAGGCAAGCATCTTGCGGTTCTGCCTCTGCAGCGCAAACCGCATAACCCAAGCACAGATAACCACGCCAATCGAAAATGCGATGCTGGCCAACATCGCCTTCAGGTACCTCGGCTCGTCAGCCTCGGGCCACAGGTAAGGGGTGTAAACACTGGCAAGGTTGCCGAAAGTGTTGCACATCGCAATAGCAACAGCCTTCTTTTCGTCCGTCTGACCCAGCACGGATGCGGTCCAGCCAAGGATAATGTTGTTGACGCCGTATGTCGCGCCGACAAAGATCATGATGCCGACATAACGAACCGTAGTATTCAAGGTAGCCACGCTCATCGCAAAGCCAGCACAAGCAATAAGCTTGCTCACAGTCGTATGCCAGGTACGTTCATTAAAGCGGCCTGAGGAGTGGGAGACGAGAATACTGAGGATACCGGCCAGGATGTAAGGAGGGCAGGTCAGCACCAACGTGATTGTTGTGTTGTAGTTCAGGGTCTTGACGACGCTGGGCAAGAAGTTCTTGAAGCCGTTGGCCGAGAGATGCATGTTGTCCATGAGGCAAAACACCCATGTGCGCCAGTCGGAGCAGGCCTCGCGCAGACCCTTCCAGACACTGGTTCCGCCCTCGCGGCGGTCGGTGGTATCGTCGAAAATTCGCTGGTGAGCCATCTGCCGTTGCTCGGGATTGAGCCAGCGGGTCTTGAGGGGCGCGTCGGGGAGGAGGTAGAAAGCAGCGAAGGCGACACCAATGGAGACGGCTCCTTGGATGATGAAGAGCCTGGACGATGTCAGATATGAGAGAAGCTTGAAGGCTGAAAGAAGGCTCGGCTTACCATTGCCATCCAGCGAGGTTGTGCTTTCCATCCAACCCTGCAAAGACGCCGGCAGCGATCAAACCGGAAAAGGCGCTGGCCAGCATGTTGCCCGTGTAGAAAATAGCCATGCGGGTGGCAATTTCCTTACGGGTGTAGAACATACTGAGCATGTAGAGCGCACCGGGATAGAACTTGAAGACTGTTAGCCTCATGTTATCGTGTCGTGGTCATGGTAAACATACGGGAGCCTCCGTGATGCCAAGCAAGAAGCGACAAACAAGCATCGTCTTGTAATCATGTGCCAGGTACGTGAGGAGGGAGATGATCGACCACGCCATCATGAAGCCTGTAGCACCCCCTCCAGTTAGGACTTTCGCGTATCTCATCGGGGTCCTTGGCATACATACCAGCCATGTACCAGGACGGTCGCACTCGGTTCAGGATCATGTTGGAGGGCACCTGGCCGCACAGGTATCTACCGGCATTTAGTCTAGTGTGGCTGCAACGCCGAGCATCTCCAACTTACCCGACGAATAGGATGGACACGCAGGTGTTGTACTGGGTGCCCTTGAGGTTGAGGTCCGTCGCGAGGGAGTTGAGTTTGCCATTGATCATGGCATTGCGGTCGAGGAAGTTCAAGCTGCAAGAGACCCCGTTAGTCATTATCATATCGATTTGATGAGAGGGACAACTCACAAGTACATCACCCATAGGATGGGCTTCGCGTCGGAAATCAGTCATTCTCAGTGCCGTCGTTAGGAGTATCTGCCAAGACATACCAAGATGTACCAGTCAATCCTCTTCACCAGGGCAATCTCCTTGGGGTCGGTCTTGGTGTGTGCTCCAAACTCGTCGACCTTGTTGTTCTGGGCAGGCTTGTCGACGTCGCCAAGAGAGCCAGCGGTCATGACGCGCTCCATTTGGCTGACGTCCGCCTTGCCCTCCTCCGATTTTCTTGGCGCCGACATCGTGTGGTGGTCGTGTCAAAGTCTCCGAAACAAGGTGGTGTCGAGGTTGCCGTCGTCTCAACTGTCGTGCAAACACTGAGGGCCCCGAGTCTTTAAAGCCTGGCTGGATGAACGGGAAGAAAGCTCAGACGTCACTCAACAAGAACGCCTTTCGTCTGTGCAGCAAAACGTCCATATATACCGAGGCAAACCCGGGCTAGCGAGACGAACTTCCCCCGCGTCTCCGTAGGCTCCGCCTGGAGTCGCGATCAGGAGCCACTTCTGCGTGGAGCCCCCCATGGGGGAGGGGATGGGGGAGATGGGGCGCCCAGCTTTTCCGTTCGTGCGGGGTTTGGGGAACAGGAGACAAGGTCGGACTAGGTGTTCGATTCAGACCCTGCGCTAGTACAGACCTGGTAGCCCCCCATGACGGTCTATGGCAGGGGTTCGTCGTATCGGAAAACGGCCATTCTACCAGGAGCCCTGTGGGCAGGTCGTTTGCTTTTCCGTTTGGCCGGTGGCACTGAGGTAGGGGCCGATGACGAGGCTCACTCTACGGAAAAGCACGCTCGCCTCCTGTGAGAGCCGGATGTGGGGGATCAGGTCAGACCGGTCGTTCCTTTTCCCAACGCGTCTGATTTATAATTAGGCAGTATTTCCTCTCATTGTGTCCTGAAGGAAGCCGACCTTGCCGTGGAAAAGCGCCGCCTCCGCACTCGGTCAAGTAACCCCGAGCAGTCAGCTTGACGCAGCTGCCTTCGTCCCAGTACCACGTGTCTCAGTGGACCTCGAAGCCGTCACTACTGCATAACTAGCACGGCATCTTCCCGAGCGCTCAACAACTGTCAGCTTTAGCGTGGCATTAAGGTGATAGGAAAAGGTCAGGGAGCCCTTGCGAAGTCATCTCGACTATTGTGCCATCTGATGCGAAACCCACAACGCGGATAAGCACAGCAATCCACTTTTCTCAGAATTGCGAGATCTGGCCCCGGAGTTAGCGGGTCGAAGGAAAAGCGCAACCTTAATCAGAGGTCAATCCTCTCGGTTGATATATGGTTGAGAAGGTGTTTTTGATAGAATTATATGGGCCAACAAATAGTCCAGTTTGTGTTTTCTTTTTAATCTCCGCTATGGCGGCCTGTAGACTGCATACGTAGTATGAAGAGAAATATTCGATATCAGGAGCCTCACACCGTAGGAGGCGAGGAAGCTAATTCGGTCTTGATCACTGCTTTTCGCTCAACTTGGTAGCACCTTTGCAGGGTGTTGGTGTTAACACTGAGTTATTTTCCTATTCAACAACACCACCGTAGTCAGAGTCGTCCTGTCTGTTACCTCGGCGGCAGCTTTGGTAATCGAAGACGAGTAGTAGCACTGCATGATCTCAACAAAGGTAACCTGCAGAAGGCACCCGATCAACTGCTGAATGGCGCCAGTGCCTACGTGCCCGGGGTACAGCTAATGAGGATTTATTTTGAACAAACGACATGTCTTTTCGGGCAAATGATGAAATTCATTCTAGTAGATTTGGAGAAATTGTATTGGCGTCATCCAGCAGTTGATGGGTATGGCAAGCACGAGTCACAACGCTCGGACTTGCTAATGTGTTTTGGTCAAAATCACGAACAGGAGCAAGCGCAACCTTTTGTGAGTGGCTTTGATACTGTAGGGGTTTCTAGTCTGACGAAGAGTCCGAAAGACTCCGAGAGAAAGACTCGACATCAAATTTCTAGCACAGCATGGCGGAAACTGCTTTGAAGCCGCGTTTAGTGTCTTGAGTGACCTTGAACAAACCAGAGACTTGCAAAATAATGTCAATTGGTTTACAAATGCCAAAATTTGTGACAAAATGACAATCAATAAAGGCCGTGAAGTAGATCTATGCAACATGATAATCACACAGTCTGGTTGGAAGCCCTCAACTGGAGAAGGAGCGCCAGATTCAAAGACGCCCCCCAAGTTCCCAACTGGGTAAGGCTCTGCGCAGCATGCCTGAGTATCATATCAGCGCTCTCGTGGCGGCTATCTCCGTCATCAAGCGCAAGCTCCAGAACATTCTTGAATCCCGATAAGAGAAAGGTGGACGATGATCTTCCATGTGTCAGGAGCCCCAGTCTGACGAGATCTCGCTGATCAGCATCCGCGGTCTTTGCTAGCATCCACAGAACCATGTAGTTGAGGAACACGCCGAATATGCTGTAAGGAGTTGCGGAACGTAGCTGACTATCATCCATGATCGATGTGATTTGGCAAACGGCTTGTCCAGATAGCGACACTAGTGGGTGGCATTCCTTATCTCGAATGTAACGTCGATCCGGTGAGAGGAGCTGGCTGGATCCGAACCGCCGTAACCCTTCGATTGATGCACGAGTTCCGTTCTTGCCCAGCGCGTCTTGCAGGTGGGAGACCGACACGTCAAGATGCAAGCTGGCTAATCCGGCAAGTATTCCGGACGACCTGTGAAAGTAGTCGTTCACGCCCCACAGGTCCGACTGATTGTCTGCTACCTCTGTACCATCGATTTCGGCCACCATTCGCCAGAACTTGAGAGACGCTACAAGTGCGCGTTAGTCGAGCAAGAACGAAATGGAAGGGACTACAAGATATTTCCATACATCTGATTCTTTCTCTTTCTTGGTTCAGCGACTTCTCCCTGAGCTGTGAGACAGTCTTCAAATGCTCATGCAGGGAATCTTCTCCATCGGAGTTCTGGCTGTCCGTATCTGGCATCAGATTCGCCGCCCAATCGTGCGACCAATCAAGCGCACGACTTGCTAAAGCCATAATGGCCAGAAACTTCGACCACTGGTTCAGCTGTTGAGCCAATACGCCCATTAAGGAATGCGACCCTGGCATCTCGTCTATGATCATTGCCACCGCCTTTCGTGTGGGCGGAAGAAGATTGGGCCCCAAGAGATCGGCCCATGTGCGGGAGTCAGAAGCTTCCCAGAACCTCTCGTGGCTTGGGTAATTCCAATCAGAAATTTCTGCCGTCGATATCATACCTCTCATGTTCAATATGACGGGGAACTGATGGTCAATCATGAAGACAAACCAGCGCAGCCGACTCCAAGCCTCGGATCGTATCCATGCCTCCCATCGATTCTCGACGTTTTCAGTAACGCTGGCTTTTTCCTGAAGGGAAAGACGCCGGATAAAAGTGACAAGCGTGCCCCGCGATGCTTCAGCAATCTCAAATGCTCTTTTGTTGCCGCTCCAGAGACCGGCATAACACATCAAAGCGTATGCATAAATTGCTTCGGTATTTCGAGTAAGACGTCTATCCTTTTCGATGAAGTTATCCAGGTTACGGCGGGACCGGTCGAGCAGAAGGATTGCAAATCGTCTCGCTTGGCGTATCTGACTGTACGTGGCACCGATGACGACCATGGCCGAAAGCAAAGCTGGAGCCAGTCAATTGCAATTAACGTTCGGCAGGTGCAGAACGGGACTTTGTCGGTAGAAGGTCTTGAAGAAGAGTTCCAAAAAAATGTTTATAACTTCCAGTGATGGTAATATGAAGTCGTTTGAGACTGGATCTTTGGGCTTCAGAAACTGCTGAACGGTATTCCATGTTACCTTGTCAATGTCGAATCTGGTCGTGTGATTGACTTGAAGTGGATGACGATTGGGTATGAAAATTGCATGAGATTGCTTTACGTCGCTGGACGACGGGTTCCACGCAAAGGCAATGGCATCCTCGACGGAAGGAACATTTGGCGGTGAAGCTGATCGCGAAAGAACCCTTGGGATGCCGAGATCGGCGCACTCCATCGTTAGCTGAGTCGGCGTTGGGATGAGAATCTCTCCAGGTGTTGTGTCAGCGCTTGGAAGTGTCCCCATCTCATCGGGTGGTCCAAGCCAGTTCCAAAGCTCCCACTCGGACATAGCAAAGGAACCATGTTCAACCTCGGGGAAAGCTCTTGCGTCGAGAATGTTAGATGCTTCTTTAGCAGCGTCGTAGAACTCTGTCGTGAACCATTCGCTTGGCTCGAGGGCTCCATCGTCGGGCCATAATCGAAAGAATCTCGAAAAATTGATGTCTGTATGATGACCATCGTCTTCCAGACATGGACCATATATGTTCCCAGGCCTCGAGTAGCGGCTAGGGTCAGACGAGCTATTTGATGTTCGTGGTCCTCTTGGCAACTTTTCAGGACTTCTGCTTGCGTGTGAGCCTGGATGATTGGCTGGACCACCAGGACTTTCCGGAACGAAACGAAATTTCCTTTCGGGGATCGGATGATGAGCTCCCTGGGTTCTTTGTCTTTGATGAAGAAGTTGGTGTTTCTTTAGCCAGTCACTTCTACTGAATCGTTTGTGGCAAACATCGCAGCAATGCGGAAGGCTGTTTTGATCTTCAATCCCACGTAATTCAGTCACTTTTATCCTTCATCAGTTATTGTCAGACTCACGCGTTCTTTGGTGTCGTTTCAAGTTTTCTGGGCGGTTGAACACCCTCGAGCAGGCCGGGCAAGGGTATTCGCCAATCTTTCGCTTCGATGACATCTTTTGGGAGTAACCCAGGTTCAAGAGGCATTGAGAAGAATGCCGAGGTGGACGTCGATCCTAGAAGAGAGCATGAACTCCAGAGAGGTGGACGTCCACTCTATTTTGAGCCATGCGTCCACCCTTCCCCCCACAAACCCGGGTGGACGTCACCCCGCATCGGGATTAGGTCCCCCACCTGTCGGATTTCCCGAAACAGGCAAAGACCGGGGGTTGCCGGCCTTCACCGGATGTGCCGCTCCGTCATCACTTACAAGTTACACGACGAGCCGCGTCAGTTGGGGGTCGTTGTACAGCGTTCGAAAGATTTCCTGTCAAGATTTCGTTGGAAATATGTCTGCAGCAGATATCGAAGTCATTGCGCCTCAGAGGGTTTTGTTCACCTCAGGCGGGACGCAACAAGCTGGTGACTCGGGCCCATTCACCCTCATCAATGACTCGAGTTTAGAGTCTGCATTGCAGGCGGCCGTTACTTTCGACTATGGCCGATGTTTCGGCGGGCTTCCTCTCTTTACAATCGATCGCGCTCATGGTCAAGGTCCAATTCGACTGCAGGCCGTTTATAGCGAGACACTCGAGGGAATTGAGTGTGAGACTGGTAAGATCAAAGTGCTGCGTCATCTTGATAGAAGCTAACATTCACAATAGGAGACGGTCCCTTTTTTCTCTTCTCAAATGCCATGGACAGTTATCGCAGTGTCTCCATGACAGTTCTTCCGTCAGAGACATCGCAGACGATCAGAGGGAAGCTTGCACAGAGATCCCAGAGATATCTGAGGCTGGTTTTGCTTTCACCCAATGCTTCTCTTGTCATTAGCAAGGTTGGTATGGAACTGATACGGCCTCCGATAGCGCCAAAGGCTTCTTTTCACTGCTCGAACGAAACTCTCAACCGCATCTGGAATGATGGAGTCAACACCATCGACATGTGTACCGTTCTCAAAGGCGAGACCGCGCCCAGTTGGGACGTTACGGAGGATGGCACCAGAGTTCTGGGTCAGCATTGGGCCCCTTGCCGACAAGGCACCCGATGGGGCGACAAGACTATTTCTTTCCAAGTTCTCGTCGAGCAATCTGGTGCGAGTTGGGGTGTGCACATGGTGGCTAACGGAGTCATCTTCTGCCTGGACATTGAAGCTGAAGAACTTCGCGCCTGCGAAGGTCTGGCTCACCAGTCATCTGTCTTTCCCGTCAAGAAATTCGGCAGTTGGTCTGTTCATGGTATCGTCACAAAGGGAGATTGGATCAACGTCTCCACCATCACGAACGGCAACCGGATCTCTGTCACGATCAACGACCGAGAAGTCGCAACAATTGCAGACGTCCATGTTCGCCCACTCCTCGGCGGCTCAGGTATCAACACTGGCTCTGTGGCATTCGGTGGCCCTGAAGGATGGCTGTCAGTCTACCGAAATCTGCTTGTCAAAGATGCTCATGGCGGGGTTCTATACGAGAACGACATGCAACTCACGAACAGAGACAGAGTTCTCGCTGACTTCCAGGTTGGAACCAACGCTGTTTCTTGCATGGTTGACGGAGCCAAAAGAGACAGGGCTACCTTTGGCGGAGACCTCTTTGTGTCAGGACGCGGCGTTGCCTATGGAGGCTTGGACTTGGACGCTGTTGCGGGCAGCATAGAGCTTCTCTCGAGTCATCAGACTGAGGACGGCTATCTCGGCAATCTCTGTCCCATACAAGCCCCTATTCACACAGACAGTCAGCCGCCGCCGACGTACGCGTTCTATTCCATGACCTACGCCCTCCTGCTAGTAGTGGCTGTCAAGGACTATTGGTTGTACTCGGGAGATGATGAGATTGTACGCCGTTTCCTCCCCCGAGCTCAGAAGCTGCTGCAATTCGCCGAGTCTCAAGTCAAGGCGGCTGGTCTTATTGAGGTACATCCTGAGATGTCAAGTGAGTCTACGATTCTAAGACTCCCAGAAGCAATGCTAACAGCAATTAGTGCACTGGTATCCACTGGGCGGCCCGGTGTTTGGAGCCTCAGGAACGACAAATCTTGCCTACTATGATGCCTGGAACGCCGTGTCGACGATGACGCCCGACGTTGAACAGAAGACAAAGTTGTCGACAAAGGCCAAAATTCTCAAGCAGAATATCCTTGAACATTTGTGGAACCCCGAGACGACAACTATTCGCATAGGGACGGCTTTGCCGAGCGACGGAATTTGCCAAGACACCAACGGCTACGCCCTGTCCCTCAACGTCACAGCCGAGCCCGAACAAACCGCTTCACGCCTCATATGTTCCTCTGGCACCATGCCCGCGGCCTTCAAAGGGTTGGGCCACTGGGGTAAGTCTGGAGTTGTCAGCCCATACGCTACCGGCTTCGCTGTCGAGGCCCTCTTCGCTCATGGGAAGGGCGAAGATGCCATTCGTTTGATTGAGGCCGTCTGGGGCCCTATGGCAGACACCTCGGGTCCGAACTACTCTGGCGGTCATTGGGAAGCAATGACGGCAGACGGCAAGCCTTACGGACACGACACTTCGTTGATGCACGCTTGGTCTTCTTGGCCGGTATTTTTGTTGCCACAATATGTGATCGGTGTCAAGCCGGTGGAACCTGGGTGGAAAAGACTGCGCATCGCTCCTGTTCTTTCTGGTATTCAGCATGCGAACTATCGAAATGAGACGCCCAGTGGAATGGTCGAGGTAAACTTGAGTCAAGATGCAGCAGCTGGCGAGATTTCACTGGAAGTCACACTGCCTGCTGGGGTCACTGCCGAAATCTCGGCTCCTCCTGGATATACGAATAAGAACGACAGCACTGTTGAAGGCCCGATAGAGAGGTGTCAAATCTCCTTTCAGCGTCAAAGATGATAGGCCCAAGATATTATACGATAGTTCAACAATGTTATGTTCTTATGGCATGCACGTCTCTTCTGTGCTCGCATGATTTGCCATCGTTCTCGTTCGCGTGTTTTTATGACTCAACTCAGCATAATCTCCCTTTCCTTCGAGCTGTGGAAAGCCTCCTTGAAAACCTTGCCAACACCAACTCTTTCCCACTTTTCCTCCTTTCGTTCGACCAGCAGAACGTAAAACAAGTCCCATTCGCTCTGCTCCCGCTCTTTGGGTATGTAGTACGTCCACTCGGGGCACTCGGCAAGCGTAAAACTCTTTGCCTCGGAGATGGCGATGAACTCTTGTTTCTTGCCTGCCTGGGCCGCCCATTCTGCATCCAGCACGATCGAACCGCACCAGTCTCCGACCTCGTCTGCAATATGATACCTGGCCAAACCGGACTCGGCGTCCATACTCAATAACTTCCGGTCTTTTATCGGCGATTCAGCAGGCGCGCTCGGTTTGATGTGCAGCCAAGTGTGCCAGGTTCGGAATTGCAGGATGGGTAGCAGAGGGAACTCGGATGTCTCTGGCTTCGGAACAAATGGCGCCTTGACGACTCGGTATGGATAGTCCCTCAGTGTGATATTAAACTCCTTTTCATTGTCTTCAAAGAACATGTCGAAAAACGCAGCATTGTGGGTTGGGAATACGGGTTGGTCCTCGGAGTCATGTTCGTTATAAATCCTGTTCTTGATGATGACTGGCGGAGGAGGCTGGGAACCAGACCGACTTCCATTCGGCTTGTGATATCTTGGAACCCATTAGCACATGTGGCCAGGCTCGTTCTTCGTAGTGTGAGGCTCACCTTGCTGCGCCCAATACTGCGGACGCGACTGCAGCATCTCAATACACAGGAGACTGGTCAACATACGCTTGCTGCTCTCGTTCTCGTTCTCGTTCACGAACGTGTCCAAGTTGCGGTGGAACAAATTCACTAGATTCCGTAGACAATATCATTAGCGTTTCGCATTCAGCGGCCAAAAGAGAAGAAGAGAAACAGGAGGGTCTATCGTTACGGCTGCGGGAACCTGTCGACGGGCGCTGCGCGAGGCTGAACAATGATAGGCGCGCCGTCTCTTGTATTTCTGGGTCCGTCCCAGGGCGTCTGTCTGCCGGCAGCGCGAAGCCCGGGCGAAAATGCGCCAGTACGTGTTCGTCTCCTCTCTTCGTAAGCAGCCCTCTCCTCTAAGGGCCTTTTTTTTGCTACTAGTCTTTCAAGTTTCAACTCTTCCTCGAGCCTCCTCTGAGTCTCGCGCTGGCGGCTCCTCGAACGGCTCCTCGATCGATAACCCGTTCGAGTTCTACGAATTCGAGTTCGGACCATATCCGAATCCATGGAGCTCGTATTTGAAGATGAATCGGAGTCGCTTTCGTCGCTGCGAAAGTCTATTTAGATCCCCGTCACAATCATAAGATCAAGTTGCTTACTGGGACCTGGTGCGATACCTATGACGTTCCGAATCATGGCGGCGTTGAAACTCAGACGGCAAAGCTGGAAGCAGGTCAGTTTTTCGCGCTCTTCAATACTGCCAGATGTTTAGGTAGTCTTACTTCTTCCGCCTCTTCTCTGGGTGTACCCTCTCCAATTAGGATCCAAACTTAAGTCCTCTTGAGACATGTAATAATCCCAGAGAGGTCGGAGATCTCCATGACCATCACGCACCCACCATTGAATCCATGTGTGAGTGTCGAGCCATTGGGAGACGTTATCCAGGACGCCTCCCACGAGGTCATCATGGTATTTTGTCTCGCCGACCCAGCCAGTCCAGGACCAACTCGGGAAATCAGGGATCGTGTGGTCATTCTTGTTTTCCAAAGTCGCTCTTCGTTTCACAGATTTCACTGGCTCCCATAGGAGAGCCAAGTCGAAGTGGGAACTGGGCAAACCATGGATGAATGGCGCTGACATGCGCTCTTCCATCATGTTCGCCATTCCACTGAAGGCGGCTTGGATGTCCTTGGTTTGAGTTAACTTTCTTTCCGTGTACAGCTCGACGCTTTTCATGTACACCCAAAAGGCTCGATTCTCCAGCTGGCGAAACATCTGCATTGGGGCATCAACGAGGTCAAGCGACCATCCAGCTCCTTTCTGATCGCCGAAGATGTCTTCGGACATGCCAGTGGATCTGCATTGGAAGTAAACCCTTCCGTTCGTGAATATCAGACAGCGGCGGGAGAGGAGCCGTTCCTGGAAAGTCCAAGCTCTTTCATTCCATTCCGAAGCTCGAATGTAGATCTCCGGCGGACGTGTGACCATGAGCTCCAGTTGGGGGGCAATGTTGCGCTTGTACTGTTTGGTGTTGCGTGTCTGTGGCCGCATAGCTCTTAAACCAACTGTAGCGTCGCCATCTGCAGCACAAATAGTAAGTGCTGCGTTGCCATAAATAAGGTCCATGTTGTAGGCGTTGAGCTTCCAAGATCGTGAGCTGTTCTGAACAATGCAGAGTCGGTCGATCCACATGTATCTGAAGCCGAGCCTCCGAACTAGATCGATGGCATCTTGTATTGCCTTTGGCAAACGCATGAGGATGTCTTCTAGTCCCCCGTGCATGCGATGAAGCATGACATTCTCTGTCAAAGTCGTGTATGCCGTCTCATCCCCCCAGACATAGCTCAAGGCCACGTAAGGTTCGTGCCGATCTGAACCTGCCGAATCGCCTCTATCTCGGCGATCGCGCCGGTATCCTGAAGACGACTTGCATGGAAGTTGGTTTAACTGCATGTTTTGCACATCAATAACGCCGAAGTACGAGTGCGACACCACCTCCACGAAACGGTCGACCCGCTCCTCATTCTTTTGGCGGCATGGCCCCTTGTGAGACTTCTGACAGAGGTCCAACCAGGAGCGAATGAGAGCCTGGTTCTCAATGTCTTCCGTTATGGTTCGCCCAAGGAACAGCGAATCCTTTGCCCAGACTCGATCAGCATCAGATGCCGTCCGGGCGAATTTGTCCGGGGCAACATACACCAGATACGCGTCGGACAGACGAGGGCTGTCCCATCGAATGTGCATGCGTCTAGTGATTCCACGGACCAGGTTCGCTGGATTGTGACCGGAGCGCTTGGCCGGTGCTTCACGGCCGTCGATCTCCCAGCTGATTGAGCAGCTTGCATTCTCAATCTCATGCTCCGCTGCGGCATTGAAGACTTCCCCGGAAGGAGTGCGGGAGCCCGCCTCTTCCACCGAATCGACTATCAGAGCGCACAACTCGCAGTCTGAAGAACGCTTCCTGATACCGTTGAGGCTTCCTAGTCGATACGGCGTAGTGTACGAACGTAGTGACGGGCCGGGCGCCGGGTGTCCAGACGGCTTTGGAGAGTTGGACTGGACTTTGAAACAATGAACGCCCAGGTCGAGAGCCTTGCACTCTTCACATAGTTTCTGATGTCATGTTAGACTGCGCTCTGCATCTTCCCGTAATAACTGAAGTCCACACCCGGGAACCTCTTACCTTCTTGCGAAGCTGCAGCTGACGCCCTGTGTTGGACGATGGGCTGCTGCCGATACCAGAGTCTGACTGTTCTTGAACGTCGGGCATGTTATTCTCATGGTTCTCTGGATGGTTCGCTGTATCCATCATGGCTCTGTTGATCCTAGAATTGCTGTCGATGTCCATCTCAATTGCCCAGCTGAAATCTCAGCTGACTGGATTAGTGCAGATCATCACGAGGAGGTTGGGAAATTGGCGCGCCTGATTGGCTGTGCTGCTAAGTGCTTACACAGTGCCGCAACGGTGTAAACGAAACACTTGAAGCACGAAGGAATGATGAAATTGGCGATACCAGACAGACTCGGTCAGTCTACCAGGATCACCAGCCACGGACCGGTCTGAAAGCCAGCGACCTGTTTAACCAACCACCCCGGGTTCGGGCAGCGGCACAATCGTCAACATCCAAGCACATGAGAAGGACGAGTATCTCTACAAGCATCATCCGGTTGAGTTCATCGATCAACCGGAACTCATCAAGCGGCCAATTGACAACGAGGCCCGGATGGCCTATATCGGCACCGATGTCTCAAATGTCAACTTTCTGGTCCAACAGCAGCTCGGTACCGATGTCCGCTCACCCGAGGTCTGCCACTACCCAACGAACCGTCTCTCGAGGCGCTCAGCGTGCCACGACCCCGTTGACCGCCTGCCACCTGACACATTTCAGCTTCCTCCCAAAGCCGTCGTGGATGAGCTGTTGGAGGCCTACTTCCGCCATGTCAACCCAGGGTTCCCGGTGGTCGATGAAAATGTCTTACCAGCGTTGCTACTTACCTGGCACACCGACGGATTGGAAGACGCCACGGCCAATGCCTGGTACTGGCTTGGCATCGCCGTCCGCGTCGCCACTTGACTCGGAATGCACCGCGACGCGGAGGGCAGCACGCTTGTTCGGCACAATAAGCGCATGTGGCGGCGGGTGCGGTGGCTTCTGTTCCAGAGCGACGTCTGGATCTCTCTACAGTACGGCCGGCCGCAGTACATCCACCTGGAGGACGCATCCGTGCAGAAGTTGGAAATTGTCTGACTTTGCCGACTGCGTCCCGGATGCTCAGCCCGAAATCCTGATTCAAATGTCCCAACTTGCGGTCATAGTATCCAATGCACTGCGAGGAAGGACGCGTGCTTGGACACCTGAGGCTCGAGGCGCGGTTTGGAGGGAAACCGACGAGAAGTTGGCTGTCTGGGCTCTGAGACTGCCGCAACGTCTCCATCTACACAATTCCACGAGGGTTAGCACTTGGAGCGCCATTAATTGCCTTTTCTCGGCCCTGGTACAGCTGAGCACCGAGATACGCCTGTCGAACCCTTTTCTTGCCATCTTGGCCTTGCGGAGATACGATTCATCCCTCATGTCTCTAAAGCAACTCTTTTTGGAGATGCTTGTTCACAAAGTCTTAGGGCATAGTGAGCTGCCTCGCAGACCTCTGCTGCCCAATTCCCAGGAACAGGGGGGGACGCTGGTGTCTCATGATTTATTATGGCTTTTTTGGAGGAAGAGAACAAAATTCAACTGGAACCATTGTGAGATGGACATGACCAGAGTTTCATAGTTCTCAGAACTCATATTAAGCGGAAAAATACAGAACTTCGCCAAAGGCAAGTGTATTTAATGAATCATGAAGTTAGAGTTGTATCTGATTTTCTTTCTGCAAGCGTTGGAATTCAAGTTCAATGACAATCCATTGGTGTGCTGTCAGATCAGCAGACTATCTCAGCGTTGAGTCCATTGGATGCCTAATAAGGGGCAAGGATTCTGCTCCCTCCGTAGGATTGTGCTAAGTCTGCCCAGCCCCGCAGCCCGTAATCTGGACAGCTTTCACATTTCCCGCAGCATTCACCTCAAGTCAGCACCCTTCGCAGACCACTTGAAGCTGTCGAATCGTCTCAAAAGTTCAATGAATTAGCCTTCCTGTAGTTTCTTTGCTTGCATTTCTGACGATGGAGCTTCCAACCCAGCCCACCGAGGTAAGTGGACACGACCGCCAGGCAGAGCGATTGTCATTTTCAATCCCGCAACATGAGTACAAGATTGACTGACGTCAACTAGCCTCTGGTCTTGGGTCTCCCCGAAGACCATTTTCCCGTGGCCTCAGACGACTGGCTTCAGGTTTGGCCTCACACAAACCGGGAGCGCTGCATGGTAGCCTTCATGGAGGAGGTCACTCTCGAGGAAGACTGGGCGTCGAGAGTTTTTGACGACAACGTGATCGAACACTGGAAAGAAGTCGTGATGAATCGCGACTGGCCGTTGCACTTGAATCTTCGATATGCAGATTTCACTGAGACCATGTTTCAATGCGTTTGTCTGGCCTCATTACTCACATCGTGGGATCCCACTGACACTTGAACCCAGTGTATAGAGGAGTTACAAGACAAAGCTACGCTGTACCGTGAGACGGGCATCGTTCCCGTGCTCGACATGGCAGTCCGCCTTGCCAGATCAGACACTATCGTCTCACATGAGCTGAGGTCGTCGTTACAGAGGGCAGCAATCACCATCGAGCAGACTTCGACAAACAAGGCATATTGGAAGCCAGGTAGAGACACTAAGTTAACTATCGCTATTGATCCAACCTCTGGCGAGAACAATTCGGCTGTCAATCTCATTGATCCGGCCATGTATCCACTCATGTACGGCCGCTCAAGAGTTCTCTGTCATGAGAAGATCGGACTTGAAAATTGCCTCAGTTACATTGGAAAAGGTACAACAATTCCCACCCCCAATGCAGACGATCTGGTCAGAACAAGTGGCCTGGACACTTTACTCCCTTGGTGTGGCGGGTCCCAGTGGTTGCCCTGCAATGTCGAATTCCCCGACGGCAAGAACGCAAAGATCACCAGCTATGTGAACAACCTTCACCCAAAAGATCATACAGACGTCTACAATCTCCTAGAAAGATTCATCACAAAAGCGATGCCCCTGTGGAATCTCGTATACAGCACCATCTACAATGACACATTACCGCGCGACCTGCGCATCTTTTGCACCGAAGCCTACCGGAAATTCCCTGGCACCGCTCCATACGATCCACTCAATATCAGAGACGATCTAATGAACGGGATCATTGACGACGACGAGTGGCAAAGACGCACAAATGAGTGGCAAAGACGCACAAATGAGTGGCAAAGACGCACAAATGAGTGGCTCCACGACCAAAGTGTCACTGATAGACCCGAGCCCCAGCTCAAAGGAGGCTATCGACGCCCGGGGGTGGATAATCTCCCGACCGCCGAGGCAATATCTGATTACACGACCATGCTCGGTGGCTCCTCAGGCATCCAGGTCATCGTCAAGCTGCGGGCCATGTATCCGACCCCAGAGAACCCCGTCTGCGACCTGAGCAACGGGTTTGCCTTAGACGGTGTCTTGGATGATCACATTGCCGCAACTGCCGTTTACTTTTTTGACGACGAGAACGTGACCGACTCGCGGATATCCTTCCGCTCAGAATTTCAAGGACTGAACTTTGAAGAAGACTGCGGGTGGGACGATGGCGACCGCAAGTGCATTGATGAGATCTTTGGGCTCAAGAGGAGATGTCCTCCCATGCAAAACGTTGGCTTCGTCACCATGCGCGAAGGATTCATGTTGGCGTATCCCAATGTCTTGCTTCATAAGGGGTCTTCGTTTCAGTTGAAAGACCCTACGAAGTCTGGTCATAGGAAAGTCTTGACGCTCCATCTTGTTGACCCGAGGGTCAGGGTTCTGTCTACTGCCGATGTACCCCCGCAGCAAGCTGAATGGTGGGCAAGGGAATTTTCAACGAAAGGTGGTCAGTTGAAGGGGTTACCTAAGGAGGTAGTTGATATGGTGGTGAGAAACGTGACGGACTTTCCCATTCCAAAGGAGGAAGCAAGATGTTTGAGGGATGAGATGCTTGCTCACCGATCAAAGTGGGATAAAACGGCTCGGGGCATGCTGTCTTCGTACGTCTTGGAGCTTGGCTGGTTCTCAGATGACGATTAGGGTGATGATAATCACGAAGATGAGTGAGACAGGTCATGACATGGAGGAAGCCGTTGCATGAATGGGGACAGTTTTCGACTGCCTTCCGCAGTGGATAAAAGTCAATAAGAATCAATTAGGGACTGTAATGTGCGCCGTCCTCCCTTTTCAAAGCAACGTGTCAAATGCAGCAGCAGGCGGTTTTCCTCTTCTCAACTGGTTCGACAGATGTCCAAATTTCGTGTAAGTACATGTACTTTTTGTGCCAGACGGCCGCGCTTAAATTACCAAGTATTCCTCTGACATATTTGGAGCAGCGGGAAACCTCTTTCCGTGAAACGATAGTAGCCTGTGCGTCCATAACTGACTTCTTCCCCCACAGGAGTTGGCTTCTGATGAAGCATGAGACAAGCCATCTCTGGGCTTTTGGGGCTTTTGACTGCGAACTCGGCAATGAGTCTTACCTGAAGATTAAGCCACCATGGGCCGTCTCCCCTGTTGACATAGTTTCGTGTCCAGAGTGAAGTCCCTATTCATTCTGTCACCGGGCCAGATCCATGTGTCCCTTACCACAAGACAAGGACAATCGCGTCCTTGAGGGTACATGTAGTTGTAGAGGATTTCGGACCAGTATAGTAGCGCCCCTCCAGCGCAAAGGTGCACTTGGATAGTGTGAGATGCCCTTACCTGAGTTCTCCCACCGGATCCAACCCAGTAGGAATGCATACTGCATCAACAACTTCTACTACCTTGATATTATCCCCGGTTGCACCATACCCATCCCATTCACCGAAGGTGCTTCCGGTCCCTTTTTCGAATCAGAACCAAAGGGCTTCGCCTCGGGATGCTCAAAGGATGCCACGACCAGGTTGGTGTCCTCCAGCTGGAAGGTATCTGTTCCGGTCTCAAAAATTCCACACAGCCTGCAGCAGCGGACATGCCGCCACGGGATGTCAAGACTTCCGTTAAATACGGCTCGTCGACCGACTCCTACCTAACCTGCCTGCTTGGAAGCCACGTCCAAACTGGAACGGCCGGTGGCCGGAATGAAGCTATGTTGTGTACAACATACCGATAATGCGCAGGCTGTACTCGAAGCAGTGTCCTTGGGATAGATGACGACGGCATCGACTGAGCCAACTGATGTTGGGCATCAGCCACATTTAGTCACATGGGTGTGTTTAGCTGTAAGCTGACTTGGCGGGCTGTGATTGACAAACAAAAAACAGATTCTGCTGCCAGGATAGCCTCCTGTCATATGAAGTTTCCATAATCAAAGACTCTGTTTTACGAGGAGGGAAAAACATGCAAAAGAGCTTCATTGGGTGATGAAGAAAGACACAAGAGAATGAAGCTACATCCCCCTTCGCCCGAGCCTAAATACGGCCACCTCTGCGCGTCCACGATGGCCAGACATAGCCGTCATCCTTCAGCGCCCCTCTGTCAACAAACTTCTGCCTCTCCTTCCGCCAAGTAACCAAACCGTTCTCCGCTTCGTCGAGGATATGACCCAAGCCGTACTTCACCGGATCTCGACAAATCTCGCACGTTCCTCCAAATGGACCCGCCTCATAGAAGTCTTCCTGGTACTGGACAGCATCGAAATACTGATCTCCGTCATCATCATCGTACCATATGTCCCCGTCGTCGTCCATCTCTGCACGATAGCCAGAAAGTTGCAGGGCGCAGCACAGTGCTTTGACAAGTGGAAAACGCTCCATGTGTCGCCGGCCCTCCTCGGAAGAGATGACGGACGTGAACAAGGATGGGTTCTCCGGGATTTTTGCCAGTGCAGGGGCCTCCTCGTCCCCGGAAATCTGCCCCTCTGCTGGATTCCGTCCTTCTTCCATGCCTTTTGATAATCCAGTTCCGGCATCATCGAGAGAGCGAGCGCCGTCCGCCCCGGTACCTTCCTTCAATGCGCCATCTGTAAACTGCCTTGCTTGCTTAGATTCGTTTTCAAAAGATCCAGAAAGTCCTTCTTTGCGTAAAAATTTCTCAACTGTACCATCTGTCGTCCATGCGATGCTGAGCAATGAAGGCGGGTAGATTTCCGGCCCGGAAAGCTCTTTGGGGCCTTTCGGACTTGACAGATGGGATCGCGGGAAGAATTCGGAGCTCCAATCTTTTGCAATTTCCGCGGCCGTGAAAATATTATGCCCGCTCCAATCTTTGCCAGAGATACATTCATGTTCCGTAGGACGTAGATTCCTCCAGGGTTGAGCACCGTGCAGCAGGAGGTGCTGCGCTTCAGTGACTGTTGATTGAAAATTCCATTTCTGGCGGCAGCGAAATTCCAGGCAAGAATGGAAATAGACGTATCCATCCCATTGATACCGTGACCAGAAGACACCCCAGGCACTCATCCAAGTTTCTGCTGGTGTATAATTTTGACAGTTCTCATAAGCCATATTGCGGGACCCATCGCTGAGAAGAAACCAATGGGTAATGTCTGTATTAGTTTCCACTGCAAAAGTAAACGATCTTCCAGACCCTTTTGCACGGGATATTCTCACACCGTATTCATGAAGTGGGGCAGCAAGGTCTACTCGACCTGTATTGGCGATGGGTTTAACGTAGTCTCCGTCCCCGTTCTGTACGGCACATTCGGGGTCTGGATTGATCTTTGCGACCTCGATAGCAAAGATGATGTCTGAGATGCTTTGAGTCCAAATCGCACATTCAAGGACTCTCGTGGCATCTGAACTCATGAACCCCAGGGAATACATCAAGGCCAGCTGCTCGTGAAATTTCGAGAGCGAATTGGCACAAAGCCACTGCACGGGACTCCCTATTGCTGCGGATGCATCGAAGATTATGCCGTACTGCAACATCAGCCTCACGGCATCGTTTTGGCCAACTACCAGAGCCTGCATGATTGCAGGAAAGCTTTCCTTCCATCAGCACTGATCAGGTATGCATAATCATACGTCAGATAACTCACGACGGGCCAGTACTGTGCGTTCTGTACTTGAAAGCAACCGAATGGCATCCTTGGCGAATCAGGTAGCTAAAGAATTCAAACTTCTTAGTTTCATTCTCGTGGCGATATGTTCGGTGGTAAACTGAATTCAAGGCCCACTACACAGTTGTTAAAATCATGCTTGAGAATACGTGAAATTTGCGTTACCACTTACATCGAGGAGGCTCGCATTCCTGTTGTCATCTACATCATAAATGCTAGCACGTCCATCTTCCAGCATCGTCTTTACTTCCCTGAAATTACCCTCTTGACAAAACTTGAAGATGGGCGAATCAGAAGGCCTGACATTGACCATTCGTATTTGGCAGTCCGTGACAGACAGACTGGCCCAGGCTCTTGTGAACTGGCGCAGGCCCACCTCAAAGTGCAGAAGCTTTTCATTGAGAAGGAAGAAGCGAAGTCGTAAGGAGACTCGGAAGTCTTGGTGATATTTGTTTTGTTTGATGTAAAGTCTTCCGACGTGGCGCGATGGTTGAGACTGCGTGATATGCTCATCCCTTTGGTTGGAATGATCAGACCCGAAAAGCTGATGTGAGTAGTGGTGCGTCTTGATTGACGCAAAGCTGCAGAGCTTCAGTAAATCATCGACATAGTCATGGCCGGGTTGCATTGGTTCCCCGTCGAAGCCGGCTGCCACTGATTGCGTTGATGAAACTGTGGTCCGGGTGACAATGGCCTCGCTGAGTCGCTGAGTGGCGGTGGGCTGATCATGCACCCTGTTTCGCCTCTGATTTCCGGAGTCTAACAGCAGCTGAGACTCTCTTTCACGGTATCGCACAAGTTCCTAAATGAGTCATTGCATTAGACCGGCATGGTGATGTACATATGGTTCGGCTACTCACAGTCCGAGTTTCCTCCCAAAAGGACTCCTGCTGTTGTGACGCAGCCGCGATTGAGGACTGGATTTCTTGAGTATGGACCAACAGGGCCGGAAGGAGCGCAGCATTAGATGCTCGTACGGCGGCCAGAGAGCTATGATGGACTGTAGCCAGGCGGCTAAAAACACCAGGTCAGCGTCCGCGAAGGCAAGAAGCACCAAGGCGCAGCAGATCCCAAGAATGGCAAACTCACACAGATACAATGTTCAAGATCTGATCCAACGTCTGGTGGATGTCTCCCACATCCTCCATGATGCGTTTGGTCTTCCTCTTGTCGATCAAAGCCCACTGCAATCTGGAGCCGCCAGTCTGGCCTCCAACCCCTGTGCTCACGCTCTGTATGCCTTTCAGAGCTTCGTAATGCAGTTGCAGCTGCTCGGTCAAGATATCTCGGTGGATCTCGGGGAGAAGGTCGTCCATGTCAATGTCCGACAGGTCGCCAGCGAGTCGCTGAACCTGGTCGATCCGGAATCTCAGAGTCTCGACCTTCATCGCCAGGTCTTTGATCTCTTTCGGCGCGTCTCGGTAGGAGCGAATGATGCGGGCGGTGGTTCGGCTGCATTTGACGCAGAGCTCGACCAGCTGGAGGACCGAGGCTGTTGCCCCAAGAGCCTCGAGTCCCGACATGATGGGCCCTGTTCCGTTGGTCCCACTGAGAAGTGTGTGGAGACTCTCGTCGTCTGGGTCGAAAGTTGTCGGTCGGGCTTTGTCAAGAGAAGTGAGAGATTCCCGAGGAATTGAGAAGGAGATGATCTGGCACAAAATCAGGCGGTGGGGGAGGCATCCTGCCTGCTTTCAGGCGAAAGATGTTGGGCTTTGGTCAGCCCCGTTTTCGGGGTTCTGGAGAGGGGGCGGAGAGGGACGTGACTGGTCAGCCTTCTCAGAGCTCTGGACTGTACATGCATGAGGCGGCAGGTTGACAGGCATCTCGGTAAGGCGTATTTGAGGGCTGCTTCGTTCAGGCTAGGTCTCTGGCCTTGAGTCTAGGTGTTTTCGCGCCGAGGCTTCTACTTAGACGCCTATCAACGCTCAATTTCAAGCAGACTTCTCAGAATTACAACATCGATGCACGGAAGATTGTAAGGACTGTCGAGGTTGACTTGAAAAGGGAAATGGCTTTGAGGAAAGAGAATAATGTCAGGGGTATCATTTCTTTTGCTGCGAAGACTTGACCCATCCTCAAGGATTCAACTAGATTGTGCCAGATCTTCCTCGACGGCTTTTTCCTTGTCATCCTCTTTGCTCTCATTCTCCTCAATGTCTCTCGGAGCTCTCGGAGCTTCCTTGGGGGTCTCTTTCTCCTCAACAGCCGAAGGCTCTGGGGTCGGCCGCCAGTAGAGACAAGTGCTCGAAAAGGTTGTGTACGTCCCATCTTGAGGAAAGTCGAACTGCTTATGGGTGTTGTGCATATCGCTCATACACTTGAAATCCCCTTCTTTTAACGTTCCGACACTAGGGATCGTCAGCGTTGGCTCGAACAAGTCTGAATGATAACATACCTATCCCAGACATCCCAGCCCGTGCCCACAAACATGGCGGGCAGGGCCTTCTCCAACGCGGCCTCGTAGATCGGCCGGTACATGTGAATCGCAAACACCAGGGTATCTTCATCAACAGCCTCGAACGCCGCAGGGGACTCGACGACCTTGTGTCCGAGATTCGTCAGAAATTCGGTATCGTTCAGTGTGAATCGGGGTTCTTGGAAGGAACACGGGATAGATTCGTTATAAATCTCGGCTATCACCCTGTAAGCTTGCGTCTTGCCAGTGCCAATTCGTTCAGACGTACACAGAGCCTCCACAACGGTCAAGAAACCGTCCAGCTGTATGTAACTCCGCCTCTTCGGGTCCCAGCCCCCGTCCTCCGGGTCGAACGTGCCCACCCCGAGACATACGGCCCGTCGCACTCTTTTATGATTGCTCGCATTTGAATTTACAAGGTCTCGTATCCGCGTGTGGCATGCCGTCTCGCGCCAGCGCGTCCTGAAGGTCTCGTACTCGGCCGTGATGTCGGCGACGGATCTGTAGGTGCGGGGTTCATCGGTCCTCGGCGCCGGGGTCTGCGGCGGCGGCTTGGGAGGGTTCCTGCGGAACCGCGACTTGGATTTGACAAAAGTCCATTCCTCCTTCTTCGGGGGCTCGTTCTCGGGGTGCACTGCTGCGGTCATGATGGGCGTGCACGATTTCGTGGGCAATTTTGGTGAGGCATGTCACTTTGGTGGGATGAACTTTTTGGCCGGCAGAATCATGATACCGCCTGCCGCATGTGGATCGAGCGAAGGCGGTGTCGCGTCCGGCATGACATAATCAGGAAGCGGGTCTGCCAGCACCTGTCAGTCGGTGTTGCACGCCTAAAATCTCACTGTTGCATGTCTCAACCCGCCAACGCGGTCAGCGAAGGCCCAGAATAGAAGCAATGAATGCATGTGATGAGATATTTCCCGGCTTTTTCTAGATTGTCACGACTGGCAGTCTGACTCCTTGGGTCATGGGAAGTCGGTGAATATTGGCAATTTGGAATCCGACAGCAGGCATTGTGAGACCAGACACAACATGGCCAGGCGGCACTTGGGAATCTTTGCTCATGTGGGTGAGGTTCAGGCTGCGTAACCCCCGGTTCCTGGTTGAAGTGGGTGGCATATCAGTGTTCAGGATTTCAGAATGTGGACACCAGTGCGACTACTTTTCTCCACGGCATAGAAAAATCACACTGACGATATTGGGCATTGTGACACTGATGCCGGCCTTTGCAGTAACAATCTTGTACATGCGCCGAACTCCGAGTGCCCCACTCCGGCCCGGTTCCTGACGTTCGGCCCGGCTGCTCGGCAACGAGCTTGGGAAAGCCTCACGCGCGTGCGATTCAACCCTAGAAGTTGCAGCGTCTCTGATGAATATCGGAATGAACTTGCTGTGCCGGGAGTACCGTCAGTTCAAGCCGGGAATTCATCTGGATGAGCAGTGTCTAGTAGCAATGTGGTAGTTGATCAGCATGCATGAGCCCAACGACAGGGCGAGGCGTGGACAAGCATATTTGTAAGGAGGATTACTGCAAGTTGAACGGGAGAAGTAAATACTAAGAAGAAAACAATTTATAGGTTTGAGACGACAAAGGCCTTGTGCATCTTGAAGAGTTGATTCCAGGTTGTGAGACGAAATATCTAACTACAGAGAGGGAGAGGCCGCCAATCGTCTGCTGATAAGATAGGACAGATAAGCGATAACGAATTCCTCATGACCTGCATCAACGGACCAACTTCATTCTCATCCGACAACAGGTCAATGGGGACATGGGAAATACCCATGAAGCATGTACAGACAGAAAAATGCAGCCTGGCCTCTCCATCAGCACGTCCAGATCGCCACTTGCGGCCGCGGTCAGCTTACCGCCTCGGCATTTCCTCGCTCTCCAGCATCCTCCACGACGGCGCTTGTCTGGCAAGAAACAGCCGACCAGCCATATCATCACCATCACCAACACAACCGCATCCCGTCGAGATGGAATCATGGCCGCGGTGAATCGCACGACACGGAATTCAAATCGTTCAAGATGCACAAAAGGATCGAATGCTACCAGTCCGGCCGGCCCCCAAAATAGGCCCTGCCTTGGTCACTCTCCTCCCCTCCCAGGCCGTGCAGACAAACGCATCTGACTTGCACAGCTCGCAGCTCCAGCTCACGCAGGCATGGGACAATCACAAAGCTGGATTGGATTACCATCGTAGAACGAGGAGGGAGACAATAGGGCGCCGGACCTGCTGTGGTCGCATCGGTGGCCGTCCACCTGCAGCTCCCGGCGCTTACACGCCGCCGCATCCCTGTCAGCCCCAGCCACTCACCGTCGAGCACCACCCGGCCCACCGGTGTGATGCGCCCTCCCATTGGCCGCTCACCCCCCCGCCGCCAATCTGGGTCCCTGCCCCATCCCGCAGCGACGCGCTGGGCGCTCCCGGCGGCCATTGGTCGGCGGCCCCCCAATTGGCGACTGCAGCCCAGAGCACATCGCCCGCCGGCTCCTCACTGGCTCCCCCGGGGGCCTCGCCCCCGGGCGGTTCAACCTCTTCTCAGCAACCCGGTGTGCGTCCCGTTCGAGTGCTCCCACACTCTCTCACACCCCCAGCTCTCCCGCCCAGAGAGAGAGAGACGACGACGAGGAGTGGTCTCCCGCCTCCATTGGACGGCTGCAAGTGCGCAGATGCAAAATGGCAAAAACCCGGCACCACCCAGGACGGGCGGCTGGACCACTCGGCCAGTGCAGGCCGCACCGCAACAGGCCCAAATAATAGCCCTGCCGTCTGCCGCCCCGTCTGCGCTGCTGCTCCTCCTCCTCTCCTCTCTGTGTCCAGCTTCAAACATACAAATAAATCTATCATCATATCTTCAGTCCTCAACGCTATCGTGGTCTGGAGTAACCGACGCACGAGAGTTGAAAAGGTTGCCTTTGGGCAATCCTCGGATCAAGCAAACAACCCAACCAACCTCCCCCCAGCGAACGAGGAGGGCGGGGTCGAACAAGGCAAACGACTCGGTGGAACAAAGACTCGGAGCACAAGAAAGAAGACCGGAGACGTCGCAAAGGACAAGAGGAGGCATTCTCTGAAGAAGAAGAAAAACCACCAACATCACAACATCCACAATGCTCTTCTCAACACTATCGGCCCTCGTCCTCGCGGCGACGGCCTCGGCGCACATCGTCATCTCCTACCCGGGCTGGCGCGGCAACAACCTCATCACCAACGACAGCTTCCCCTACGGCATGCAATGGACCTACCCATGTACGTCTCTCCCTCTCTCTCTCTCCCTCTCCCTCACCCATCACCACTAACACGCGCAACAGGCGGCGGCATGGGCGTGACCAAGAACCGCACCTACTGGCCCACGACCGGCGGCGCCATCTCCTTCCAGCCCGGCTGGTTCCAGGGCCACGCCTCGGCCTTCATGTACGTCAACATGGGCTTCGGCACCGAGGGCCCCGACGGCGGCCCCCTCAACATGTCCCTCCCCATCGTCCCCGTCTTCCAGATCCTCGGCCCCAGCAAGAACCCCTACCCGGGCACCGTCTGCCTCCCCCAGGTCCCGCTGCCCGTCAACACGACCGTCAAGCCCGGCGACCACGCCACCATCCAGATCGTCGAGCTCGCCGTCCACGGCGCGTCCTTGTTTTCGGTACGTGGCTGCTGCTGTTACCCCACAGCGAGATGTGAATCAGTAAACTGACTTGTATGCCCAGTGCGTCGACATCGAGTTCGCCGAACCCGGCGACCCAAAGATCGCAAAGGTCAACGAGACAAACTGCTTCAACTCCAACGACATCGGCTTCGCCGACGTCTACACCATCACCGTCCGCGAGTCCGGCGCCGGCAACCTCGCCGAGGCCGCCACGTCGGGCGCCGAGTCCGCCGTCACCTTCTGGTACCCCGGCAAGCGCCCGCAGTCCTCCTGGGCCGCCTTCGGCTGGGTGCCCTTCGTCCTCGGCGGGCTCTGGGTCATGCTGTGAGCGCGGTGGCGACCGGGCGACGGTCCAAAGGGAAACGAGTGCGACGAAATGGTTTTGGGATCGGTTATACCTCTGGGATAAGCTTCTTTTTTGTATATTTCGGGCATAAAGATGGCGTTACTGGGAGGGAAATACTTTGAAACGGGCGAGAAAAGCCCGTTGCCTTATTATCTATCTACTCTCAAAGCTGCGGCGAGAGGGGCCTCGACTCCCCGTGTTCGCTTGGCGGGCAGAATTCACACGTTCAACGTTCAACCTCCGTAGACTCGAGCATCGTGATTTGGTCGGCTGGGTGTGACTGGTTGAGAGCGAAGCAAAGCCTTAGAATACGACCAGACTCCCCAGATCGCGAGCAGACTCGTCTTTAGATACGCCCAGCTCAGAACAACATCCTAATCATGAAGCGGTTTCATTACGCTTGAATCGCGTTCTAAGCTAGCTGTCCTCGATTACTCATGCTGCAATTCGCATCTCATTGACTTCCCCGGTGTTTCGCCGCGGCCTCAGCAAGCGCGGGCACCCGGCCCATCACGCGGCCGTCACTCTGATCTCCGTAGCTCATGCTCATTACTAAAACACTCATCACACGGGCTCATCACAGCTGTTGCAGAGCTTCTGAGCCCACCTCCTTCACCCGAACTTCCGACACCTTGTCCACCGCAGACTTGATCCACTTGTCGCCTCCGAGACCCTTGATTTCGGCCTTATTCGTCGACGCAAAGGTTCCTAGTGCGACAAGCGCCCGGTAGATGACCTCCGAGTCGGTCTGCTCGGACAAAATCTTTCCAATCGCCGGAATGAAACGCTTCGATTGAGGCAGGCTCCCGGCCTTGTGCGCGAGAACCGCGTAGTTGATCAAGGTCGTGGTCGTCGCGATGAGGATGTTGCGGTTGAACTGGCCAATGGCCGCACCGCCAGAGATGCCTAGCACCCGCTCGATGAGGGATGCGGCTGTGTCGGCTTCCTTCGCGGCCAGTGCCTGGCCCTTGGGCGATGCGAAGATGTTGGCAAATGTACGAAGTGCCATCATCACCGAGTTCTCGTTCGGTGCAGCGCCGTCAGGGGCATCCAGCGCACTGGAAACGGCAACCTGCAGGAAGGACCCTTCAGACACTGAGACGTCGGCAGCACCAGGCGAAGTGGCAACGCATCTTAGCAAGTCGAGTCCCGCGAGTCGGTCAGAGTATGGCCAGAGGGTGACAATCTTGATGGCAAGGCCGACACCCGTCTCGTCCACAGGCTTCGACGCCTCGATGGCCTCTTTAACGGTCTTGAGGGTGTTTTGCTCGGTTGGGTTCAGAGCGGCATCCTTGCGGCCAGACGAAATCATGTTGGCGTTGATGTTGAGAATCTTGTTGACCATGGCGTCGTACTTGCCGGCCGTAATGTTGAGGTAATCGGCTTGCGGCAATACCTTGGGTCTCAACTCTGACTCGCCAGGGCGATATCTCGATTCCGTGCCGTACGGGTCGGATGAAGCCGGGGCAGACTGGCCGAGAGTCGCGCCTTGGGTATTTTGGGTGATGAAGTTGGCTACATTGTCCAAGTAGCTGATGGGAAGCTCGTTGTCGTTGAGGAACTTTGTCGCTGCGTCGTAGGGGTTTTGAGAAAGATTGTAGGGGAGCTTCAAGGGCGGCTTGCCGTCCTCAATGTCGACGTCAAACACGTAGTCGTAAGACTTGCCGTTGTACTCCGTCTTCTTGCCGCTGCTGCCTGCCGAATCAACGACAGTACCAATGTTGATCCATTGTTGTTGGCCTAAGAACAGTTAGCAAACGAAACAATCGCACTGCCAGAATGACCTACTCATTGACCACTGGTGGGCAGTAATGTTGCCGTTGCCCTGATTGATCATCTGCACCTGGCCCTCCTTTGTTCCGGACTTGCTCTGGAGAAATTCCGGGCCAGGCAGCTCCTCCTTGTTGATAGAGGGCAACTGTTGTTGAGGAATAGACGATGCCTTGACTGACTCCTCAAAGTCAGAAATGGCAGTCGCACTAGCTTGCCGCTCACTGCTGCGGCTAAAGACACGCGCAACGCCATCGCTCGCTCCCGTGACAATGTCGCCAGTCTCGGCATTCGCCGCCACCGCCCATACCGAAATGGCCGGATGTGTGATGGTCTGGACGCAATCGTTGCCCTTCCATATCCGAACGGTACGGTCCTCGCCGGAGCTGACCAGCTCGCCCGAAGGCAGGCTCGTCAGCGCATAGATGAAGCTCTCATGACCGTGAAGCTCGCCAACTTGCTGGCCGTTCAGCTTCCACAAACGAATGATGCCATCATTGCTAGCACTGGCGATATCAGCCCCACTCGGGTGGCCCTTCGGAACCTTGCACAAGGCGCGGACGACCTCGGGCGTGTAGATGGTCGAGCGGGGTTCGGCGTCGCCGGCGACGGCGGATCGGAGGTTGTATATGCGGATGCTCGTGTCGGCGCAGCCAGTGACGACCGTCTCCTCGTCCAGCGCGAGTACAGCCCAGACGCTCTTCTCGTGGCCGCTCAAGCGGATCTCGGGCTCCCACTTGCTGGTGCTCCAGACTAACGCCTGGGCGTCCCAGCCACCAGACACAATGTATGTCCCCTTGGGCGAGACGTCCAGACTGCAGACGTTCTGGGAGTGGCCGATCAGGAGCCTCTCGGCGTTGTCGCTCGGGCCAGATTGTGGTTGTCGGACTTCGACGATGGTGTCCTTTCCGCCAGAGGCGATGAGGCCATCCGGGTAGGATTCGGAGGCGGGGAGGTATGTGACGGAGTTTACGAATTCGGAGGTCTGGCTGGAGACGGAAGCTTCGAAGGACGGAGGGGCATCAGAGGTCTGGCGCCATACTCGCACGCTGCCGTCGCGCGAGGCGGACAAGATGGTATGGGGAGCTGGGAAGCTGACGGCCTTGACCTGTGCATTACATAATGCGTTAGCCGTGAAACGGCGGGGGACAGCTGCGAGAACCTACGTCGGAGTCGTGGCCCGACAGCTGGGCGGAGAGCTTGAAGTCGGCCATTGCTGTCGCGGAGGGTGTTTGGTGTGCAAAGTGAGGAAAACGGCCAGGTGTAGCAGCTCACACCTCGGTTGATGGTCCGGAGGAGGTGGTGGTGCTGTTGGTGGCTGCGGCGCGGCCAGGTAGCTGGGCGATGACGATGGCAGCGGGCACGCTGAAGCTCCACTGCGCCACAAGGGGGGGCAGGCGGGGCGGGGCCATTGGGGGGTCAGTGCAGACGTCCCCGGGGCAATCAGCAGCTCCATCCCTGCCGCCTTCCTGCTTCCATTGACTTCGCTCCCGCAATTGGTAAGGCGGGCAGGCACCAGCCACAGTTGGAGACCTGCTTATCAAAGCACGGGGGTCTGATGCCGCTTGTCCCCACCTGTCTCTGCCCGTCCAATCAGGAAGGCCTCAGGCACATACTGCCCCTTTCAAGCCACAGCCGCACAGCACCACACCACACAGCAGCAGCAGCAGGAGCGAGCAGCGCGGGGTCGACCTACCTACCTAATTCTGAGGTGTCCTTTTGGGCGGGAAGCAGCGACGGTTTCAGGGGTCCATCGCGTCTCCTTCCAGAAACCGCCAGTGACCGCCCGTCGGTCCTGCTCCGACTCGGACGGGACCCCACTCTTCGTCCCCTTTGCGCTGCTCTCATTTGCCCCGAGGCGCGGGTCTCGTCTCGTCTCGCAGCTCTGCTCGCGATCCCCGATTTTTGCTTTTGCTTCTGCCTCTGTTTCTGCCGCTTGTGCTTGTGCTTGTGCTTGTGCTTGAGCTCTGCTTTGCTGCGCTGCGCTACCTGAGGCGTTCTGTCACGACCCATCGCGACCTCCACGAAGATTCACGACGTTACGGCTGTATTGACTGTCTCTCCTTTTTACCGGTTCTGACCTCCTGATTTAACCAATCGTCCACCCCGACCCGACCGCCGCCTCCCGCTCAACCTCCGTTCGATACCCCCCTTCTTCTCCCGGCGCACACGTTGCGACTGCGATCCCCCTTTACCTCGCCCAACACCGACATCATGGCCACCACTCCCGCCTCTGCTGCCGAGACGCCGCGGCAATACGTCCCTTTGACGTGCCACGGCCACTCCCGACCCGTTCCCCACGTCTGCTTCTCCTCGCTGGAGAAGGCAGAGCAGTACAACATGATCTCTGCCTGCAAGGGTAAGCTTGCGACGACGAGGCCGGCGCTGCGACCAGGGCTCTGCTAACCCTGTCGCAGACGGAAATCCCATGCTGCGCGACGGCGTCACTGGCGATTGGTATGTCCTTGCCTCCTGGCCTTCGCAGCGCAATACTGACTGGACGCGACAGGATCGGAACCTTCATCGGTCACAAGGGTGCCGTCTGGCAGGCCAGATTGAGCCCTGATGGCTCTCAGGCCGCCACTGCCTCTGCGGACTTCACTGCGTAAGTCTTGTTCGAAGTTGTTGTCACCTCATGGAGAACTGCGCTGACAATCTGTAGCAAGGTATGGGACGCCGAGAGCGGCGAGGTCCTCTACACCCTCCAACACAACCACATTGTCCGCGCCGTTGCCTACCCGCCTGACAACTCCGACCTCATCGCGACTGGAGGAATGGAGAAGAAGCTGCGCATCTTCGATCTGACCGACTTCACTCGCGACCCGAACGCCGCCGCTGGAACACCCGTGACTGTCCAGGCTTCGGCCGGCTTTGAGATTGGCGAGGGCGCCCACACGGGATCGATCAAGTTCATTGCTTGGACCAAGGATCCCAACACGATCGTCACCGCCTCCGACAACACCCTCCGCTGGTTTGACCTTCCCACGCGCAACGTCATCCGTCAGGAGGCTCTTGACGGCGAGATCAAGTCCTGCGAGCTGGTCTCTCTGGCGCCCGAGTACTCGTCTCCCGGAGATATCGGTGGCGGCCTTCCCGTCCTGGCTGTTGCAGCCGGCAAGTGGGTTTACTTTTGGGGCGGCCCGCAAGCCATGGATGAGCTGAAGCGCATCGAGTTGAAGCATGGCGTTGCCAGCGTCGGCCTGGACCTCAAGGGACGCAAGTTCGTCGTTGGAGAAGAGCCCGGCACCTGGGGTCGTGTCTGCCGGTGGGACGATGGCAGCGAGATCGGTAAGCGTGGTAATCTGCATGTGAATGACCGCTTGCTGACATTTACCAGAAACTCTCAAGGGCCATCACGGTCCTATCTGGTCCGTCGCGTTCGCCCCCGACGGCAAGCTGTACGCGACCAGCTCCGAAGACGGCACCATCAAGCTGTGGAAGAACTGCGACGGCTTCTACGGCCTCTGGCGCGGCGGTGCCACCCAGCCGGAGCGGAACGTGGATTAGAAGAGCACGGCCTCCAGCGTGGTGTCACGGAGCGAAGCCAGTGGGATGTACACTCCCCCGAGCAGTCGAGTCTCGTCGGGCTCGCATTTTGACGGGAGCTCGCACTTCAGCAACAACTCCACGTCCGAAACGCCCGCGATCGCTCACCAGCTGATGGGACGGTTCCTCGCCTCCGCGACCGATAGACACGGTTCGGACACCGAGACCGACTCGACCCCTCGAGCGAGCCGCCGAGGACTGGCCCACACAGACTGAGCTGGGTGCGCAGGGGGCGTTTTGGACAGAAATGTCCGCATACTGCCGGACAGCGAGTCGAGAAGTGTGCGAGAGTAGAATACATGTAGTGTTTGACAAGTTTGCAACAAACCATTGCGAATTGGAGCCAGGCTAGATGGTTGCCATCAATGGCGGTTGATATCAGAATCAGAATAATTGTTACCAACGGTGCTTCCAATGCTATCCGCCGCGTCGAGTTATTGCGCCGACTTTGCGAACCAATGCTACAAGCCCGGTTTCAATGTTCCAAGCCTTTGAGAGTGCGAGGTCAGTCTTGGCTACTTCGGACCAAGTTCACATCGGTTACAACGAACCGTGGCCAGAACTTTCTCCTCCACAACTCGATGAAGATTCTTGTGCCCTGGAAACGCTCGCCGAAAAGCCACAGCGAAGTCGTGGATTCTTGCCAAGTCTGCTCGTCCCTGGGCACCATGACGAATTTCGCCTTCTGCTTGGATTCCGGGTCCATGTCCTCCTCCACTGTGAACATGATCCGGTCAATGTTCATGATGCTGAACCGCGCCATCTGCATCGCCGTCTCTTCGCCAAACCGCCTTACAGACCCGGAGTGCAAGTCTCCGACGGGACTCACGAGCTGGCCCCCGTTTGCGGCCGGTGGCGCCGCTGCAGAGCGTACGCGCCTCGAGCACGACGACGCGGCAAGCGCGACCCTCGGAGCCGAGAGACAGGTTCTCCAGCAGAGCTTTGGTGACGCTGCAGCCGGTGACGCCGCGGCCAATGACGACGAAGTCGGCATGTTGCGGGAGGGTCGGCGACCCTGTGCAGCTCAATGTGGGATGGGGCTGTGGGATGGGGCTGTGGGATGGGGCGGTTCTTGCCATAGGGATATCGTCGGGTCCGGCCTTGGGAGCAGCGCACCGGTAAGAAGAGAGTCCCGTCTCTGATATGGGACTTGAGCGTTTCGGGCAAGTCTTTCTGGTCGTCTGGCCGGTCGAGGGCTTTGGCAATTGCCGACAGACGGCGCTTTGCGGTTCGGGTCTAGCTTTCGTCCATGTTGTGGGTTAATTCAAGTGTACTGAGTTCTCGTGAAGGAACAGGAGTCTTGCTGCAAAAACAATATTCATTGTCTGGAGATTGATCAACTGCCTTTGACCCAAGGCAGCTCTTCTCATTGCCGCTGCTGAACCTCTGTGGCCTTTGGCTAGAACATTCCATTCCTCCTTGCTAAAGGCTTTCAAAGTAACAAGAGCTCGTGGGCGATTCTGGATAATGCAGTGTACCTGTCCAAGCCAAGACCGATTTTGGCCGGCTTGCAAATGGGGAATGTAAGTACGATCTTTCGCGCCAAGTCTCGTTGCCTTTCCCAATCGGGCAATTGAATACGATCTCCTATCTGGAGCCGAGGTGTTGGACTTTCTTGTGGTCGGCATTCGTCCCGACCACGTACCCCTGTTCAGTCATGTAGAAAGATAAGTCAGGAGAGCAACGCTGCGTCTTGGTATTCAACCTGGTGGACCCGGGGCAACGGCAAGATACACGGCTAAAGATTGCGATAACTCTGTCTTCTTGCCAGGTAATCGGTGCAGCGGTACTCCGTACAACCCGCCGACATTAGGGGTCCGGGGATAGGCGTGCGGGATGAGATAGTTGTACCCCTGACAGATGGCAGGGTTGTGTTTGTCGGACGTAAAGGCCGAATTCAGGTAACCTTCCTTGCACGTCTATCCTCAACTTGTGTGTATAATAACGCCCTCAGTCCGGGGAAATGTTCAGACTGGAGAGGCATACTTCTTATGCACCCACCTGACAAAACACCACCCAAGTTGTCTCCATACCTGCACCGAAACCTCGTCGTCCAGCTTCGAGTCACTGAGATAGACACGCTCCCCGGCATACGTCCCAACAATGGCGGAACCGTCGGACCACAAGACGGCGACCGACGACAAAGCATCCTCCCGGCTGGGCGACCAACTCGACACCACCATCCCGCAAACGCAGCGTGGCCTCTCGCCCCGGCATGTCCAGCTCATGACCATCGCCGGCGGCATTGGCGTCGGCCTGTTCGTCGGTGTAGGCAGCGTCCTGTCCAAAGCCGGCCCGCTTCCTCTCGTCATCGGCTACCTCATCTACGGCCTGGGCTTCATCTGGCCAACCACGTTGAACGTTGCTGAGATGGTAGCCTTGTTGCCCATCCGCGGGTCCATCTACGAGTTGGCTGCTCGCTTCGTCGACCCGGCTCTTGGGTTTGCGATGGGGTGGACGTATTTCTTTGCCGGTGCCATGCTTGTCTGCACCGAATACTCGGCCGTCGCAACCGTCATGGGCTACTGGAACATCGATGTCAACCCGGCGGTCTGGATTGCCATCGTTTTGACTGTCTGTTACTTTCTCAACATGGTTGCTGTCAAGTGAGTACACTTGCATTCGCGCTGAGGTTGGATAACAATTTGCTGACCCAAGCTGGCAGGTGGTACGGGGAAACCGAGTTCATCATGGGCTCTACCAAAGTCCTTCTGCTTCTGGGTCTGATGATGGCCACGTTTATCACCATGGTTGGCGGCAACCCTCGCCACGACGCTTATGGATTCCGGAACTGGTCCAAGGAGTATATTGTCCATGAGTACTACGCAGAGGGAGCCACCGGTGTCTTCCTGAGCATTTGCATCTCTGTGCGCTACGCCGTGTTCACAATCGGTGGGCCGGATATCATATCCCTCGCCGCAGGAGAGATTCGAAACCCCCGGCGAACGATTCCCCGCGTGGCCAAGATGATCATCAACCGCATCCTGTTCTTCTACGTCATTGGCATCCTCGCCGTCGGCATCATTTGCAACTCCCGCGATGATCGGTTGCTGGGAGCGATCGATTCTGGCGAGGCCGGCGCCGCTGCATCGCCCTGGGTGCTTGGGCTGCTCAACCTGGGCATCTCCGGCTTCCTTCCCGGATTCATCAACTTTCTCATCCTTCTCTCTGGGTGGTCTTGCGGGAACGCCTTCCTCTACTCCTCCAGCCGAACGCTTTACTCTCTTGCCCAGGACGGCCAAGCACCCAAAACCTTCCTCAGGTGCACCCAGAGCGGCGTCCCGTGGGTTTGCGTGACGGCCGTTTCGTCCATTTCACTCCTATCCTTTCTCGTCGCCTCGAATGAGTCTAGCGAGGTCTTCTCGTGGTTTTTGGAGTTGACTACGGTCTCGCTCGTCGTCAACTTCACCGCCATGTCTTGGGTTTTTGTCGGCTGGCTGCGCGCCCTCAAAGCCCAAGGAATTTCCCGTGTTGGGCAGAACACAATTCAGAGAAAGGGGGCCCTGGTGTCGTTCTTCAGTCGCAGCAAGGCCACTGCGGAGACTTGTCAGCCGACGGACGGCATCATCTTTCCGTACATTGCCCCTTTTGCTACTTGGACCCCGTATGTGTGCATGGTTCTCGGGTCTACCATATCGTTGTTTATCGGATTCGACATTTTCTCTCCGTGGTCAACCAAAGGATTCATCACGAGCTACTTCGGTCTTGGGTGGTTCGTGGGAATGTTTATTTTTTGGAAAGTCTACAAGCGTACTCAGTTCGTCGACGCCGCGTCCGTCGACATTTACGCCGACGGAAGGAAGCAGGCAATCGACGCGGAATGTCGGATCTGGGAAGAGGGACTGGAGGATGAGCAGCGAGCAGAAGATCTCAAAGGCAAGAACTTTGTTGCACGTACTTGGGGGAAGTTCTGGGGAGATTAGCTACATGTATTGGTACTTGAGGTTAGACCCGTCAACAACATTGTTGACTACATCATCGGTAGGCTTTTCAATTGCGTCAAGTTCCACTCTGACACTCAAAAGGGGGTGAGGGTCGACCCATGATTCATTGTGGCTCTGCCTTCGGCCATGATCGAGTTGGCACGACGTGCCTGATTATGATGAAGCAAACGTCAGGTTCATTAATCATACATGTATTACCCGTTTCCCCAATACCAAAAGACGCGCAAACCAAGTCGGCCAGCGTGAGACCACCACCTAGAATCCCTCCTCAATGGAACACACAAAAGCACCAAAAAGCGTACGGCGGATGAGGTGGTTGTCGGCCTTCTTGACGATATGAACAGAGCATGTATGACCAGGACCCTTTCGAAGTTGTTCCTGGACAGATTCCCGTCTCACCATGTCGCGATAGTTGAAAATGGTCAGCGTGTCCCAGTCAAGGAACGCAACGCGACGTGCCCGCCTCTGCAAAGCATAGGCCGTATTCTGGTACAGATGGGTCTCAAGGACCTTCGTGAAGCCGCTCGGTGGCTGGGTTGTACGAAGCGTCGTAGCTGGCTGATGCTCATGCTCGTGGAGAACCTCGACCCCCCGGTGACCACGAAGCATCTGGGCAATGGATCCCAGTGGCACTGACTGCTCATTTTGGATCATGGCGTGGTATTGCTCAACGATTTGATCAACCATTTGATCCGTTTCATATCGAAATTCGGCCTCGTACTCTCTCTGCCCTCTCAGCATCGCCTGCTCGCAATCGTCGACGTGGATTGAGTTCCTGTATTTATATTCAATGACAAGAGTCGAATCCTTCACTGTTCCATTGTGTGGATCGGCCAGCTGACACTTCGCCTGCCAGTCGGGTATCAGAGTCACTTCGTTGGGCTCATGAGTCATCCGGAGCCAAAAGCTCCCCCATCGACGTTGTCTCCGATCCTTGTGAATGGGATTCCATCTGAAAGACGTTTCTGCCGTAGCCGTGGACGAGGATCAAGGCCAGCGGGGTGTTGATCTCGGAATCGATACTTCGGCCACAGTCCGACTCATTGGCGTGAACTGTAATGGATGGATCGAACAGTGGATAGGAATGACCTTGCAGTGCGGCAAAGTCGTTCTTCTCTATGAACCTGTCTGCTGCCTCCAGGTAGCAGTTTGTGGACTCTGGAACGAGTCTTCTTGGCAGTTGGACTGAGCTAGCAGATTGGCTCGCATCATGCACTTTAGGCGGACGGCTGACAGAGATCGTAGAAAGAGGGCGGTCGTCGTAAATGGCTTGGACGATTTCCGGTTTGCCAGTCGCCCTCGCGGTCGTGGCGAGCGAAGCAGGCGGATCAACGTCCATGGGGTCCGCCATCTTTTCGTTTGGACTAGGCGTCGGGAGAGGACGGGGTACTGTGAAGGACGAGGCAAACGAAGGACGAGGCAAACGAAGGACATCAACGAGATGATATTCCCAGCACGATCTAAGCAACCATTAGCGACCTGGAGATGGAAAGGAGAGAGATGACAAGCTTGCTACCTTCATAAGACGTTCCCGGTGGCTGGAAACGACCTTGAGGCGACAACACAGGGCCGGAGAGTGCTTCTGCTGATGTTTCAGGCGTTCTGTGCCTCTGCGTGCCCGAGTGGAAGGCACGGTCGACGGAAGCTGAGAGGTGTGATTTTCGGCTTGACACGCGAGACAGTCGACAGCGTTGAAATTCGCTTCGTCTGGATTATGGATAGAGAGAAGCGAAACGGCCACGTCCGAGGAGCGAGGGAGAGCAGGAGGAATTGCGCTGGCAGCCGGACGGCTTCAGGTCTTGGTGAGCCGAGGACGCGAAAATTGCTCGGTAAGATGAAGGGGAAAGGAAGGGTGTGGGAGGCAAAATTGGGCAGGGCTGTTGTGTGGGAGAAAAAAAGATTGAAAACAAAAGCTCCCCAGAAGGAAAGAGCAAATGGGCTTGGAAGGTGAGGTGAGAGTGCCAGGGATAACACTGCTCTCAACCCGAGTGAGAATTGTCCCAGTTAGTTAGGAAGGAACAACCCAGCTGTAAGTTGAGGGACTTGGGTCAACATGATTTGCAGCCGTACCAAAATGGAAGTTGTGTGATTTCAGTACAACTCAGCACGCGCATCAAGCCTTTTGACAGCTGAGGTGTGCAATCCTCAACAAGAGAAAGTTGCTACTGAGCCCTGAGATCAATATCACTTAGCTTGTATAGGTGTTTGCACATGTAAGCAGTCGAACAGGCCGAAGTAATATGGTGTAGTGTTTTCTAGGAACATCCCCAGATGCTGTGCTTCAGCAGGAGCTGCAATATCCGGCTCCGACATGAGCTTCCCAAGGTACCTATGAAGACATCTGGTTCAAATCCCTAGGTGTGCCCTGAACACTACCTAAGGTGCCAGGCACAGAGAACTGTGCCTAGAAGAAGCGTTCGGGGCCTTTTACAAGACAAGGACACACGAGGGACAAAGATCACCCCAGGTAACCCCAAGAAAATGATTCCACGTTTTGAAGATGTGGTCTTTGGCAAGTAGCTTCTTTGAATGTGGCCTTGTGCTTTAGCTGCAGCGTTGCTGGAACACAAAGGCTAGCCAGCAAATGGAGGCCACTATGGCATCGGCACCAGGCAATTGAAGCTTGTGGAAAAGATGACGTGATGAACTTGGACCACAGATATGGGTTTGTTTCATGGAGAACCATGGGATACATCTCTTTGACTTGATCCTTCGAATCATCGAGGCGTGCTCTAGACTCTTCGAGGACCCTTGGCAACCCAGTCTGTGCATATGACCTTTCACTGGACATCATCTCTGCCATTGCTTTTGTACACAAAAGTATCTGGGGCATACTGTGGCCTGTGAATCCACCCATGACATACATGCCAGGTTGACTCGGTATTCTGTGAATGAATCGGACGAGTAGTCCATGACTGAAGTACGAAGTAGGTGGTAAGAAGCCAAGTCTGCAATAGACGCAGCGTTGCTCTCTGTACTGGAAAGGCAGAAAGCCACAGGATACCTACAAGTGCCTGCCTTGAGCATCAAGGTACCTTCACAGAAGGTTCATCCCACCCATGGCTCTGTAAGTTTCACTTCAGGCCCCTAGTTGGAGCACTCCTGCCGCCTACTAATACTCAGGCTCTCGCAAAACATTTCACTTCCCCACCTTCCCACCTCTCACCTCACCTTTAACATCCCAGGTGTTCCCCGTCTCTCTCCCATCCTCCCATCCTCCCCTCCCATCCTCACATCATTTTTTCTTCTTCCTGTCTCACATTACTTATCTTGCGAAATCACGCTGCCTATTTTGTCAGCGGAAACACTGCGACGCGGGTACACTCACCACCCTCTCACACCACCCTGTCACATCACCTTCTCACACCACCTTCTCACATCACTCTCTCCCATCTCCATACTCTCACTATCTCACTGTTGCTGCTGGTGAGATCCGCAGGAACTCGACAGCTTTGGACTCGGTCTAGCTTCCATCATCAACATTGAATTTCTCCTCGCACCCTACCCCTTCTCTCAACGCCCATTATGAATCCAACCGACGACAAGACCCTCTTTGAGGATCATCTGATGATCTACGCCCCAGGCAAGCGTCTCATCCTCACACCTCACGTCGCTCCTCGGCCGTACGGCTGGGAGAGATATCCCATGCCACCGGGTATGGAGGGTCGGGATGCAGAGCTGGGACCTTCCGAGGAGGACAAGAACTCCACGCGCGTCCAGCTGGTGTTCCAGCCGAAGAATAGGCCATACAACTTCGACGACACCCTGCGGAATGACGAAGCGAGACAGATCCACTTGGAGATTGTTGAAGTCCTGGTCCGCGGCAAACTCGACCGTCACATTCCCGGGACCCAAAAGCTCAAGTGCCGGGTCATCCAAGCGCCTTCTCAGGCTCCCAGTCAGCAAGATCAGCTGACTCCGGCCAACGGCGACATTCTCTTCGCCAAAGTCTTCGATCCCATGTTCTTCCCCCGCGTTGTGAACGCGGTCGAGGCTGTTTTCAAAGTCACGGCCCGTGCAGACATGGCCATGAGCGACGAAATAGGAGCCTACCGTTATCTTCACGAGAAGGAGCTCACCGGCGCTCATCATATCACCCCGCAATGGTACGGCAGCTGGACGATCGAGGTACAGAGTACTCATCCAGACTTCAAAGGCCAGAAGAGGCCCGTTGGTGTCATCTTGACGGAGTATATCGACGGGGTCAGTCTCCAGGGCCTGCTGGGGCCCAACGAAGTCGGAGTAGGAGTTGAGCGTACTCAGCCGGTCAAACTGTACGATGACAGCGACGCATATCTTCAAGTCGACGAGGCCACTCGTCTGGGCACGATGGAAGATCTCCTGGCAGGTGTCGTCAAGCAGTATCACATCGGCGTGACCCACTGCAAGATCTACCCGGACAACGTCATGATTTCCATCCGCGATAAGTCCGGCCCGCTCACGAGACCGCGGGTCACGCTCGTTGGCTACAAGAGCGCTATCGTCGATTCTTTGATGGAGACTCCACTGCGGACATTCTGCAGATTCCCTAACCCGCCACACCCGATCCTCAGATTTGGCATTTCGAGGCTGGAATCTTATATGGGTTGGCTTCCCGCATCTTGGAAGATTACATCGCCGGATCACTGCCCGAAGCTCGACAAGTGGCTGATCCAAACGTTCGGTCCTCTCGACAGCGACAGATATTCCGTGCTGAAAATGATTCAAGAGCCAGCTCGCGAACCCATTGCCGAGGTTTCACAGTCGGAAGACACTCGACATGCCGAGGAGCCCCTCGCAAAAGAGGAAGAGTCTCTCGCGGGGACAGCTGATGTCGCAGAGACGGCCGACCCAGACTCTACTGTGAGCCAGAGCGAGGCTGTTGGAGAAGGGTCTGCTGCGGGGACGCCTTAGGGGGGCGTTCTGCCAGCTGAGGAGCCTCTCGCGGAAAGCATAGACTCCCTCGGGGGAACGACTCTTCACAACTCGACGGAGGACGTAATGGTCTTGCGCACGAACCCTGGCGATTCCGCCGAAGAAGACTCCGACACCGACACCGAGTCCGGAGACTGGGGATACAGAGTGTATTACGATGACGAGCTCGTGGCAGATTCGCCGGCCGGGGCTTCCGTCGTACAGGATCATCCGGCCGGCCAGGACGAGCCCCGCACCTTCACCATCGGCGGCGAGATCGGCAGAAAGAAGAGAAAACCCAAGAGCAAGAAGAGGAACCGGCGATGGGTTAGCGAGATGCACGGAGAGTCTGCACCCGATCGGCTGTTCTCACCTGCTGCCAGACAGAACCGTCCCGCCGGCACGCCCAACCACGTCAAATTCGGTGACTTGGAGACCAGCAACGAGGACGACCAGAGATCAGTTGAGGCGATGCACGAGGAGTCTGGAGCCGATCGGCTGTTCTCACCTACTGCCAGACAGAACCGTCCCGCCGGCACGCCCATCCACGTCAAATTCGGTGACTTGGAGACCAGCAACGACGAGGCGAACGATGAGCCGCACGACATCCAAAGCCAGCGACCGGCTGACGCGACGTCCGCTGCCACGGGAAAGATGCATTTGCTTGGGCTCCTTCATTCTGAGACCCCGCCGACTGCGTCCGCGTTGCACTCTCTCCCGTACCGTCTCTTGACTCGCAAGACAAGCCTGACCCGCCCCTCTGGCGGCCACACTCGTCAGCCTTCTTGCGACGTCGATTAGCCAACGTACACGGATCACTGTCTTGGGATTTGGGGAGGGACTGGCGGGCAAGGCCGCGGAGGAAGCGCGACTCTTTGGCAGATTGGGCTTTCGTTTTTCGGGGAGGCCTTTCTTTTTTTGTTTGTTGGATTTCTGATTCTTGTTTGCGTATCAAAGAGGCTTCTTCCAGAATGGTCTGGTGTGTAAATACACGATACACACTGGTTTCGAGATAGACAAAAGAGTAACTTTACAGTAGACAGCAGGGCCGTGGGTGAACAATGTGCCGGTCCTTCGGCCAAAGCATGCAGAGCGACGACCATAGAGACATGCCCAGCCCATCCAAGACCCCCGGTTACATGCCCCGGAAAATGCAAGTCCCGACGTTGGAAAGCCGGTCTTGAAGGACGGTCTAAGCCTCGAACAAGAACACATCGCGACTCGGCTTGGAGGAGCGCCCACCTTGCCCGGTAGAGGCACGGGCACCTCCAATCCGGCTTTGTCAACGCCGCGATGATGACCAGCAACGACCAACTTCGGGTCTTGGAAATGCGTCGTTCCCTTTGTCCGCTGTCTCGACGTTTCTTCATTTTTTGACAAGGAAGGCAACAGACTCTTTGGCTGGCAGAGGGAGCAATGCGGCTGAGGCGTACAAGGTGCTCCAAAATCGAAGGGTGCTTCAACATCAAAGAGTCACAGGGCTGCGCGGCAACTTCCAGCAAGAGAGAGACGTCATCTCAACAGAGAGCCAGCTACCTTGACACCTTCTTCGGTGGCATTTAGGTTCCGGGTGATGGGATGATTACTACCTTCTGCTGCTGATCTCTGGCCCTTTCGCTTCTGAGAGATGTGAGTCACTTGCGGATTGCCCCCCCAAGGTGCCAACTACCAAGGACTTCACGCGCACACGGAGAATAGAGTTTTCCGTCAGTCGTCATCGGGCCATTGGACCGCTGCGGGGACGCGACATTCGAGATGAGGACGGCAAGGATCATTCGGTTCCGTTTCTGTCAGAAATATGAGAGCGCAACGCGTGGTCACCTGACTGCCGGCACTGATGTGTTTGGACACGTCGCGGCATCTACAACTCCGTTCCTCCGTCTGTTCAGTCCCCCAGCTGCAGAGAAGTTTGCACCTCGGCCACAAAACACACGATAACTCCGCCTGCGGTTCGAGGCACGATGGACGTTGGAAGAATATTGACGAAGTCGTCACCCATGCCCAGCTCTGGGAATAAGCCGGACCTGCGTCGCGCACGCAATTCAGGTGCCCCAGTTTGTGTGTGTCAAACCCCGTCCGCGCGTTCCTCGGCCGGAGACTCTTGAATAATATCCCCGCAGGTCGTGCCCAGGTTGATCACTAAACTCGCAGTCTCTCACCCCGGTTCCTTCAAGACTGACCAATCCGTCTGTTGGATCCCAGACTTCGGCCCAGGGGGGTGTTCCCACCCTTCAAAAGCCGTCCGAAACCTTAATCGACACGTCAGACGGGGTTCTGGTGTTGGAGGCCGTGAGTTTGTTCGACAGCTTTGTCGGCGTTTGAGAACAGACGACGGGGAATCGGTCCGCCGACCCCGGCGATTGCTTGGCGACGTCTCATCTCGGCCCCCACACGATGTCCGGAGATAAATGGAAATCGCGTCTTCGGGCTTGACGTCGTTGGTTGTCCAACTTCAACTTGAATCCACATCCAGCAGGCCGGCAGATAAAAGCCTTTGGCTGAACACCACCAACATCATCATTCAACTCACCCGGCCAGACTCACCGCGACTCACTCTACCTCATCCGTCTCCCAAAATGGCAGACTTCAAGCTGGACCCCGACGACGTCTCCCGCTTCGCCAACCTCACCATCCTCACAACCCCCTACAAGACGGTATCAGGCCACGCCATCACCACCGACGTCCTCATCCCCAAGCACCTCACCGACCCCTCCGCCCCGGCCGCGGCCCCCGCCGGCCCGCGCCCCGTCATCCTCCGCTACCACGGCGGCGGCTGGATCGCCGCCTCCAGCCTCTTCCCCAGCTTCTTCCAGCCCTGGCACTTTGAGCTCGCCGAGCGCCACTCCGCCGTCATCGTCAGCCCCAACTACCGCCTCGCCCCCGAGGCCTCCGCGGACGACATCCTCGCCGACGTCGAGGACCACTGGACCTGGCTCCGCGCCGAGCTGCCGGCCTTCGTGCGCCAGCAGACCGCCGGCCGCGTGGACGTCGACACGAGCCGCGTCCTCACGGCCGGGGACAGCGCCGGCGGCCACCTGAGCCTCCTCGTGAGCCTGCTGCACGCCGACGAGATCCGGGCGACGACGGCGGCGTACCCGGCCGTGGACCTGCAGTCGGCGCACTTCGTCGAGGGCGCCAAGGGACCCACGCTCGGCCTGGGCCACGTGCCGCTCGGCGTCGTGGAGGAGCACATGCGCAAGGTCCGCGAGGGGGTGCTCCCGGCCGTCGTGTCGGAGGACGCCAGGTTCGAGAGGGCGGGGCTGATGTTCTCGCTGACGCACAACGGCATCTCGCGGGCGCTGTTCCCGGCGGAGAAGCGGTACCTGAACCCGCTGCATCGGCTGGAGGACGGGGCGAGGTTTCCGAGGGGCGGTGTGTTTGTGTGGCACGGCGAGGGCGACACGGTCGTGCCGGTGGAGGGGAGCGTCAAGTTGAAGGAGAAGGTGGCGGAGGTGGACCCGGGGGCGGAGTTCCGGTTGGCGGTGAGGCCTGGCGAGCACGGGTTCGATCACGAGGCCAGGATTGACGACGAGTGGATGGCCGAAGGGTTGGAGAAGCTGGTCAAGGCTTGGTTGAGCTAGATGGCGGCGGGTTTGTGAGCTGAAAGTGTGAGCGGTGGAAGCAGTTTGGCAGCAAGGGGTAACAGTGTCATCCATGGATGTTTGACAAAGGAGGACATACCAGAAGCGCGAGTGAGGCCTGGATGATTCCAGGCTTTCTTGGAGCAGATGAACAACAGAATTGTTTCAAACGACTTGCAATTGAAAGCATTCAAAAACAATCCGGTTTTGTCGGTCGCTCCTTTTCATGAATCTATTAATGTGGCAACTCTAAAAGCTATCAAACAGAAAACAGAAAACACGACGGGTATTAGGTTAATCGTCTATCGGCAAGACAACGCGAACGCCTTCAGCGATTTGCTCTACACCGGCTGTCAGTCATTGCTTGCGGATGATCTCACCATGGTTATGGTTGGACTCACTGTCTAGGTACTTCATCATCTGGCTGTAATCTTTGCAGACTGTTTTCCAATCATTAGCGGCTGCCCATGTATGAGAGGACGGAAGACCTCACCATGCTGCCCATTCCAGCTGCCGTCGCCGGGCCCGTTGTCGTCCGAGTCGGTAATGACGTGCGGCTCCATGGCCATGTCGCCGGAGCACATGACCGCCTGGCGGAGGTAGTCGACGCAGTGGAAGAAGTGCGTGACGTGGTCGTGTGGGAGCCTCTCGGTGACGTTGGTCGTGATGGCGGAGTAGATTTGGCCCATCATAAACTGCGCACATCAGTCGGGCATCCTCTGAGTGGTATGGGATTAAGGACTCCTTACGATGCAGTGCAGCTGATGCGTCATCGAGGTGGTGAAGAAGGGATCGTTGTTGACCGGCTTCCAACCGGCGCCGACTGCAGGGTGTCAGTTGTGCTCGCCGATATCCCATGGAACACTCATACCCGGCAGCATCGATCTCCACTGGCTCAGCGTAGCATTCGACAGGAAATCCGTCGCATTCGGGGGCACGTAGGCATAGTCCGCCGCAAACTCGACAATCTTGGTCGGGACTGCCACCGCGTCAGCTCACAGCTCACCCTCACCATCCCCATCAGCCACTCACATATCGGCCCCGCGGCCGTAAAGTCCCCGCCGACCTGCCTTGTGCTCCTCGGGAACTTGGCGTCCTCGAACTGGTAATACAGCAGCAGCGACAGCCCGAGCGACAGGCCGATGTTGGTGAGGAGCAGCAGGGTGTCGATGAGCCAGCGGTACTTGCGCAGCAGCGCCTTGGTGCGCTTCCACCGCGTCCGCTGCTTGCTGCCGGCGGCGTCGGCGTGGAGGTCGATCGAGTGCCAGCGCTTCTCGGCGTCCATGAGGGCCTCGTCGGCGTCGGTGCTGGGCCGGTCGTGGTCGTCCGAGGGCGACACGCTCTCGTAGTGGGAGCTTTTTGGCGGCATCTTTGTTGTGTGTCTCGGGAACGGGGGAGATGAAGTCGGAATGGTGTTTGCTTATTGGACAGTTCGGATACACCCAAAAAAAAAAAAAAAAAGGAGAAAAAAGAAAAAGAAATCTCACAACACGACCTACACACACACAAAGGAGAAGAAGCAAAGTCAAACGCGGGGAGGGCAGGTTCGTAGTTTTGTTCGTAGACAAACACCACGAGCCGCCCCGGCAACTTACACCCTCCCAGAGACATATCGCCCCGGCCCTCCTCGGCTGCACCAGCCGTTTGTAGATGGCCGCGAGAGCCCTCACTGCAACAACTGCAACGCCGAGGTCCCTTCCCGCCTACCGGAAGCGGCAAGTGTACATCGGCCGACCCCTGCCATCCCGTCTTTTCTTTCCGTCCCCCCGTCCAGCCAAGCAGAGAGAGAGGTTTTGATACGTCTGTAGTCGTGTCTTGACGTGTTTCACCTCACCCCCAGGGCGGCGCACTTGAAACGAACCTTGGAGCGGGGGAGGGATGAGCCGCAACTTTGGCGGCGACGTTGCTGAGGTTATCGCGGTGAGAGAAACACGGCGCCAACTGGTGTAGACTCTGGCTCGGGAAACTCAATTCCAGAGGCATTAAAAACTCTGTGCGCATGCACACAATCAATTACGAGATATTCGCATTCCGCTTTCAGAGACACAAGCGCCAGGTCAACCGTGACATACGCATCCAGGGCACACCTCAACACTATCGTCTCGTCCCCTGAGGCGGGCCGCGCTCGGTGGGCGCTGGTTTGAGCCAGGGGCCTCTGGAACGCCCTGTCGATCGGGGGGCTGGAAGGCGTCTCAAGAGGCCCTGCCGCTTAACCGGCGGTCCGCCCGTCGTCGGTCGCCGTCCGGTCGGATCGACAGAAGTGCATCTCCGTGTGGCTGGGATTCCGATTTGGTGATTCTTAACGCGGGTACTCAGCTAACCACTGCTGTGGGACGAATCGCGAATAAAGGCCGAGGATGATCACCAGCTCCACCCGAGCATATGGCAGATGCTTTTGAGGAACTCATCATATGCAAACAACACCATCGTGGAGTGCATCTCTTTTGAAATCCATCCCACTGGCAACCTATGCCTCTATCTCTGCAGTTTGACTCAGAACAGAGTTCCTCCGCCCTCGGAGAGAACACCTTCTCTTGTGCTTTCGCGTCATGGCCACGCGCACCGCAGGGTCCAACCCGGCGACGCTGCAGTACGGCAAAAACTCAATGGAAACGCTTCCGTTGCCGATGCCCTACACGTACGGCCGGCATGACATTCACGAACCATCCGCGCAGGACTCTCTAAACCGCTCGTCGAGCACGGCGGGAGGGCGGTCCCGTTCTCGACGCAAGTCATGCCGTCTGGCGGTCAACCTAACCCCGCTTGATGGTGTCGTCGAGCATACCTTACCACGTAAGGTACGTAGGACAAGCTCAGGGCACGGGCCGAAGGCATGGTGGAGGGACATCATCACGAATACGTGCAATTGAGTTTCCGCGCACATGTCGGCAGCAGGGAGATGTCGTTTAAATAGGTGACGAGTTAGTTGGCTTTAGCTTGCGAGGAGGAAACATTTGTCGAGCGCCCGTTGCTCTCGCTGGCATAAACGCCGATGCTTTGCGCTGGCATTGGGCAGATGACTCGGGTGTAGACGAGTCACTCTGCACTCTGGGCAGAGTCTATTCTTGTCTTTTACCTATGAGCCAGTCAATGACTTGCAGGTTGCTTTCAGTTGGCAGCTGCGGCGACAACTCCGAGTCAACGGCGTCTGGGTTGTACGGCAGCGACCAACTCTCATGTTATCCCCTCTGGAACTCGAAAAAGCTTCCTTGTGCCAGAGTTTTGTAACCATATCGACCAGGGTTGGTTCCAGACTTGAAGAATATCGTCAACTTCCGCCCAGTCATGGTTAACGATAGCCGTCGGGACCAACATTCACCAAACCAGAGAGTGTTTTCTACGCGAGTTTAAACAGCGCAGCGCAACCAAAAACAGTCAAAGAACACGCTTCCTGCAACATCCAACAACCCACGCAGAAACTTCTCATCTTGGCAGGAAGCAATCCCAGCTCCAACCTCCAACCCCGGTAGATCGCGCCGCCCCCCGATCCAAGTTGACTCACCCGCCTTGGCGCTCTTGCATGCCGCGCCCCCAAAGATCGCGGTTGCGGCACGGAACCAAACTTCGACTGCCTTGCATGAACCAACATCCGGGGTCCCATCCGGTGCTGTGCCGCATGGACAAGACGTCCAGCGTGGTGTCGGACACAAAATCTGGCTGAACCTGCGCCGGACGGTCGCATGCCTCGTCACTCCTTGACCGTCACTCCTTGACCGTCACTCCTTGACCGTCACTCCTTGACCGTCACTCCTTGACCGTCACTCCTTGACCGTCACTCCTTGACCGTCACTCCTTGACCGTCACTCATCAACCAAGGCGCGGGGGAGAAAGGAATCACCCGGTTCCATCACCCCACGAAACAAAAGGGCTCAGATCGACAGCCCGGCACGACTTCGGAAGCTTCCGACTCACTCGCCAGGCCGGGGCCGTCGGGACGGATGCTACGGCGGCCGGGCTTGTGTCTTGGAGCCATCTGGTAGTGCGAGGTGCTCGTAAACGTCGCCGCCGCGCCGGTCACCTGGTGACAGGAACGATCCGACGATAATGGAGATGGAGATGTCCGTTTTGCCCCTCGCCTGGTGCACGCAATCTTCATTTCGTTACGCCCCAGACAAGCAGGACCTCTAGCGCTTGAGAGAATCCTCTCGCGGCCTCGGCCTCCCGCCCATCGACGGCCTTAAAAACCGCGTGCTGTTCAGCCGGGGGATGACGGCCAAATCTCCTGAACCTTCTTCATCATCCCCTTCCGACGTCTTGCCACACATGCGACACGGCGCAGCTGGCGTCCTTCGCCGCGGGCCTCGCGACCAAGGCGATGCCCAGCTCCCTGCGGACGGTGCTGCCCATCTTCGTCCTCGACAACCTCACGACGGTGCTGGCCGGGTCCGTGCAACCCATCGACCCCATGGCGCGGGAGGCCGTCGGCGGCAGCGGCAGAGGCAATGGCTCGTTCGCGGCCGTGGACGGCACCCTGACGACGCTGTCCGGGGCCGTCTTCCTCAACGGCGTGGCGACCGGCAACTGGGAAGTCGAGCACGACGTCCTGCGGGCCCACCCGGCGTCGTCGGCCGTCAAGCTGTACCCGCTGCACTCGCGGTGACCAGGTCTTCGTCGCGGCCGTGGAGGCGTACAAGAAGGCCCGGGGGATTGTTGCGTGGGACGCGGACGAGGTGGAGAGCGTGACGGTGTTTCGCGGGGCCGACCGACGCCGATACCGACGCCGATGGCAGAGTCGCACCGGATCCCGCACCCGCAGACGCTGCCGCTGGCCATGTACAGCGCCGAGTTCACGGTGGCGGCGGCCGTGGTGGCGGACCTCGGGGACCCGTTCGCGATAAACATGACGCTGGTGCGGGACGAGGGCGCGCAGGAGGTGTCCGGGATGGTGGACTATGTGCGGATTACCGACGACGAGGACGACCGGGGCGGGTACGTCGTCGTCGGCCTCCGGGACGAGACGGTGCACAACATGTCGGCGCCGCACTCGGGGTGCGCCGGGTACTTTGGCCACGCGGACTACGTCGCGGGCATGGAGGACCGGTACGGGCGCGTCACGGACGGCCTGGGCATCTCGGAGGAGGCGGGGGCGCTCAAGAGGCTGGCTGGTCGAGTCCCTCGAGGACTCTGCGGACGTGTCTGAGGTCTATGATGCCCTTGTCAAGGCTGGATCGGCTGCTCGGGAGAGGTTCGAGTGGTAGATGGAGACAAACTGGTCAACTTTTGGGTCGTTTGAAGCTTGTTTCCCCCCTGTCCACAGTGACTAGTGACTTGTCCGGAGTTGAACCGGGTGTGTTGCCATTCGCTGCATTTTTCGGGGCCGACGGAGCTGTTGATGCTATTTCTGGGCACTGCGCTGGCCACCATTACGGAGTTGCCATTGTTTTTTGAGGGATTCCAGGCTGACTCGCCGATACGAGTTGCGAGCAAGTTGGGAGTGCTTACGTATGGCACATGCACCAAACAGACCAGACGAGGGAACTTTTGATGGCGTTACGCGAGAGGCACGGACGAGGTGCATGCGGCAGGCCATGTGGTATTGAATAGTGACAGGAGAGGAGTGATGTGTGGCGTCAGCTGAGGCAACGGTGGCTAGTGAGTAGACACAGTTTACTCATTCGTGTGCAGGAATTGTCGAAATTACGGCGTCGCATCTGAAGCCGACGAGCACGATTCGTGAGGGTGGCAACCGGACACGGCAAGGGGAAGGGGGGAGGATCCTGTTTGAAGCAATCTGGTGATGTCATGCGCGAGGGGACATGGATCGTCGCTCGCAGCGCAAGGGGAGACACTAGACCATATTCGGGACGCCGCAGCGGTCGCCGAAGACTCACCAAGTATCGCGCAAGGGGAGACGCGGACAGACATACAGACAGACGGTGCAAGGGGAGAGAAGGTGATGGGCGAGGTTCTGCGTCAGACTGCTTCAGGTTTGGTGGTTTGGTGGTTTGGGGTAGGGGTTTCGCTGCGAGAGAAGGAGGGGGCGGTTGCTTATTTGGCGCGGGATGGTTTGATGTTGATGGGAGCAGTGTGTGAGGTTCGGATGGCACATGCAGATGCAGATGCAGACTGGATGGATGGTGGATGGTGGATGGGAGAGAAATGCTAGTCTTTGGGATGAATTCTGTTCTGTTTTGTTTGCGCCTTTTGGATTGTTTGCCGCATTGTTCCATCAAAGTGTTCCGTCAATGACCAGAGCCCTGCCTGGCCAACGAGCCGAGGTGCCGGTGCGATTGGCGTCTGTTCGCCGCTGGGCTGCTCTGGCGCTCTGCCAGACAATTGACTGCCCGCGGGGAGCGTCAAGCGGTGGGATACGGATCCATGGAGAAATACTGAGGGAGTGGCTGGTTGATTCGCGATGGATCTTCAGGGGAGGAGGTCGGCAAGGGGCAGAGAGACGCGGCAGCAAACAGACGGGCGGCGAACGGGAGGTTTCGTGCCAATTGGGGCGCAGTTACACTTAAAAGAGACTGGCGACAGCCGCCGGTCGCTTGGCCAACCACGGCCGGTCCAGACGGATCCACCAAGACCCACAACTGAGCCTTTTGGACGGGGCCACCTTACCTAAGGTACCTAGGTACCTATCGGTCACAGGGCCCAAGGGAGGGGAGGAGGAGGAGGGGGTTTACAGGGCCTCAGCCCACCAAGAACCAACCCCAGACCGACAGACAGACAGTCGCCAGCCAGACAGCCACAGAGCAGTCTCACTCAATACTGTCATGGATGCAGGCGTGAGTGTGGGTGTGAGTGGCCAACGCTGGACAAAATTGGAGTGCAGAGGGAGCCTGCGCCTGCTCTTTGGGGCAATTGTGCCAGACTGGGAGTCGGACAGCCCTGATACAAACGCTGTTTTTATCGCTGCCCTGGCTCTGTGACGTCGGCAGACGCTGCGGCCCTGCAGAAACAGCACCGGTCCTGGTCCTGCCTTGCTTTTGTTTTTTCTCCGGTCCTTTTTCTACGTGCCTCCTGCCCTTTCCTTTCTCTACCGGGCGGGTCTTGCCCTTTTTAAGCTGCTTGTGAGGGTGTTGGGTCCCACTGCAACGGCACTCGGCAGACTTGATTGCTGGGGGGTGGTCGAGCACAGGGCAGACATGGCAGGCACAGCAAGGCAGGGAAGGCGGGACCAAGGGCAACAGACGGGACGAGGGCAAGGTACCTGCTCCCCCAGATTCTGCGGTGGAGGTACTTAGCTGGGCTGTTGTCATTGACGTTGTCTGGTGGTCACTGCGGCACCCACCTCGAGGCAGGAAGCAACGCAGCAAGTGCAGGCGCAGAGGCCCCTTCCTCCTTCCTGTCGAAGGAAGCAGGTAGGTACTCAAACACACCACACGGCAGCCGCGATGGGAATTTGGCAAACAACGGACTCCCTTCCTGCTTCTTGCCTTTTCCTGCATTCTGCGCATCCCGTTTTGGCTGCTCCAATCTGTCTCACACACCACACACATCCCATCCCCATCCACATCCACATCCACATCCACCTTGCTTCACTTCACGCAGTTCGCCTGTCCTCTGTCGCTCGCTTGCCTCCTCTGCCCATGTCACTCCAGTCTGCGGCCAGCCGACGCAGCAGATCTTCCCCCACGACCCACAGCCTGCCACCCAACACCCACGACCAAGACCAGGACCAGGACCAGGACCAAGACCGGGGCCAAGAACCAAGACCCAAGCCACCCTCCAACGTGCAGCTTGCTGCGTCCTGATTTCGATCAAGGTGCGGCCACTTCACCTCGCCTCCAGACCACACCACCATCGCACCTCATTTCCCCATACCGTTTCTGTCTCTCTCCCGCAGAGGTCGTCCTCGCCCGCAATCTCGCTGTCCCGTCTCCAGCGTGCTCGAGTTCCCTGCTTCAAGTCCGTCGCGCGAGAGCCACAGCACAAACGGTCCATCTCGCGCCCGCACCGCACCGCACCGCACCCGCATCCTCCGTCTCCAAATCACCCACCCGTGGGCTCTCGACAGGAACCGGTCCGCCAGGAATACGAGCCAGCGCAACGCCAACCAGGGAGCCGCACAGGAGACGCAACAATACGAAGTGCTGACCCGGCGCCGCCTCGGGCGAAACACCGAAATACGCAGCCCTGCGCTCTAGTCTTACGCATACCTGCGCCCAACCTCTGTCCTTGGCTTGCGCTCATCTTGCTCGCTCACCACCCTACGGATACCTCTCCCCATACCATACCCATACCTTGCTTTGGTCTGGCCCCGTCAGCTTTCTTCCCGACCTGTGCCTCCACGGCCCATTTCAATCTGGTTCATCGCAATAAGGGCCCCGAGACAAGACATCGCTGCCCCCGTCGCCGTGTGTCTGCGTACCGCACCCGCCTTGTCGGCCTTGCACACCCCCAATCCGACCTGCCGCTTACCCTCACCAACACGAGCAAACGCTCGCGCGCCCTGCACCTCGCGACTATCTGACTGATCGATTGGCACGACCGCCGTCACAATCGCCGAGACTCGCACCAGGCGGGGCGATTAGCTTGCGTCGCCCGCCTCGCCCTCCTACCTTGGGTACTCCCACCTTGCCTGCTACAACTCACCAGGCGCCCTGGTGCACGGAGGTTCGTGATTTTGTTTTGCTCCTGCCGCTTCCTTCCTCTGGCATCCTTCCATCTGGTCTTGTCTCGGTCGCATGCACCGCTGCGACTTCTGGAATGATCAGACGGAATATCAACACTGCCCGTTTGCAGCGAGAACCGCGCTCACAATCAAACCAGTCGTCGCTCCGAGACATCTGAGATTGCCTTCGCATTCCCTTGCCTCCCACGCAGCCACCCGTCGAGCTCGACCTCCAATCTCTTCAACGTCCGCCGCGCCCTATCCGCCTCTGTCACCCGCCCCGTTCGAAAAAAAAGGCCTCTTGGCTGTTGGTCAGTGAACGACTCGGCCCACGAGGGTGCGCGCTCCATCTTTCCTTCATTCCCTGAAACATGTCGCGATACCACTACGACGACGGCAACGCAGAGCGTGAGCCTCTGGATAATGCCTACCGCGCATACACTCGCTCACCCAATCCCCCAGAACACTACCAAGACCACCAGCAGTACTATAACGCTCCGCCCCCAAGTTATCCTCAGCAGCAGGATTCGAGGGCACAACAGCACCCCGGCGGACACCCCGATTTTGCTCGCAGGAGAGAGGAGCGAAGGAACGACCGTCAAGGTATTCCTCAGGCTGCCATAGGAGCCGTCGGCGGAGCTGCGGCAGGCTACGGCGCCCACCAGGCCGGCTCACACATGGCTTCTCCCCAGGTTCCGCCCCATCGCGACTGGGCACCCGATCGCCACTCACCACCCCAGCAAACTAATCTTAACCCCAACATCACTCCCGGCGCTGACAACTTCAGCGACTCGGCATTAGGTGGCATGGCTGGCATTGCGTACAGTGTCGCCGAGCGCAACGCGAGGGAGAGCGGAGTCGACGCCATGAGAAACGTCGGCCAGGCACCACCTCGCGGGCATGGTCCGCCCCAACCTTTTGACTCCCCCCACGGCGAAGCCTACGAAATGAGCAACACCCCTCGACCCTACGCTACGAGCCTCCCGGACCGAAACTCCCACTCAAGCCTGGCTGCTCTCGGCGGCGCAGCTGCGTCCCCTGCCAGGCTTTCACCCTCGGCATCGCCCTACGGCTACAACGAGTACGGCAGCGACAATGCGTACTATCGGACAAACGTAGATCATCTCAGTGTTGTGGACCCCAACGCGATAGCTGACGACGGCGACGACGGTCTGGAGTACGGCCGGAAAAGCGGACGGAACTCGATGCTCAGCCTTTCCAACAACAGCGACCGCACAGGTCACAGCCGACCGGGAGCGGCCGCCGCGGCAGGCGCCGGCGCCGGTGCGGCAACCGCACTCATGGCTGGAGCCGGGCGGACAGGCAAGGGCGGCGGATTCTACGACCCCGTGAAGGGTTCGGCACTTGGCAGCAACATCGATCTCGGAGCACCGCACGAGAAGCCCTCGGACTGGAGAAGGCATGAGGACGGCAAGAGAAAGAAATGGAAGTGGTGCATCATCCTCGCCGTCGTCCTTGTTTTTGCCGGTGCCATCGCCGGCGGCCTCGCGGGATGGCTGGTTGGGAGGAACAATCGTAGCGGCGGCGGCAGCAGCGGTGGCCGCGAGGGCCAATCGGCGGACGACGACAAGAGCTCCAACGGCGACCTGAACGCCAACAGCCAAGAGATCAAAGACCTCTTGAACAACAAGAACCTGCACAAGGTGTTCCCCGGCATGGACTACACGCCTCTGAACACTCAGTACCCCGACTGCATCCACGACCCGCCTTCGCAGAACAACGTCACCCGCGACCTCGCGGTCCTCAGCCAGCTGACCAACACCGTTCGTCTGTATGGTACCGACTGCAACCAGACGCAGATGCTCATCCACTCGATTCAGCAACTGAAGCTGGAGGGGACCGTCAAGATCTGGATGGGCGTGTGGCAGGACAAGAACGAGACGACCAACGCGCGCCAGCTGCAGCAGATGTGGGATATTCTCGACGAGTACGGCGACAAGCACTTTGAGGGCATCATCGTGGCCAACGAGATTCTGTTCAGACAGGAGATGACGGAGTCGACGCTGGGCAACCTGCTGCAGGAAGTGCGAAGCAACCTGACGGCCAAGCAGTTGACGCTGCCGGTGGCGACGTCGGATCTCGGCGACGACTGGACGGCGTCGCTCGCGTCCAAGAGCGACTACATCATGGCCAACATCCACCCCTTCTTTGCCGGCGTCAACGCCAAGGACGCCGCCTCGTGGACGTACACGTTCTGGGAGAACAAGGCGAGCGGCTTCTTCAAGTCGGACCTGAAGAAGAACGTCATTGCCGAGGTCGGGTGGCCCAGCAAGGGCGGCATGAACTGCGGCAACGGCAAGGCCACGGGCTGCCCCAACGCGTCGGTGGCGGGCATCGACGAGATGAACGAGCTGCTGGACAAGTGGGTGTGCCCGGCACTGACGAACGGGACCAACTACTTTTGGTTTTCGGCGTTTGACGAGCCGTGGAAGATCCGCTTCAACGAGCAGGACAAGGAGTGGGAGGACCAGTGGGGCCTAATGGACGTCAACCGCAATCTCAAGACGGGCGTCAAGATTCCCGACTGCGGCGGCAAGACGGTGTAGGCAGCGCGGCCCCCAAGGTCGCCGAAACGAAGTTTTGATTGATGATGGATGGACGAGACAAGACAGCGCTTGTCTGCTGCTTGGCAATACACTACGCAGCGGTGTACATGACGGAGTAATTTTGGAGTTGGGGTTAAAGAGAGCCTGGCCAACGCCGACGGCAGCATGTGTATGATTTGATACCGTATATAGTCATGTGCTGTAATGGTTCGGATGGCTTATCGTTAGTATTTCCGACCGATGATAGAATAGCTTCACCTACCTTACCTTATGTTCACGGCGTATTGCATGTTCCATAGTGACCTTGGACGCAGTGCGACCCGTCATTCCATGCACGTGGTTCTCGGCCTGTGTCATTGGTGGGTCACGGGCGGGCCGGGCGCGGGGCTGCACATGGTCCCGTCAGCTCCGGCGGCTCCGGCCCTCCTCATCTCTCAACCTTCACCAAACAATCCACCCAAACACATCATGAGACTCCTCTCAGCCCTCCTCCCCCTCGTCAACATGCCCAACACCACCCTCCCCGACCCCTCCAACAGCCTCACGCCAACCCCGCTCCCTCCCCCCGGCGGCGGCGCGCACAGCGAGCAGATCCTCGCGCAGCTCACGACGCTCACCCGCGCCGACGTCTCCGCCCGCCTCAAGCTCGTGCACAAAATCCCCTTTGAGGGCGACCTCTGGGAGCCGGAGGGCATCGTCCGCCTCGCCGGGCCGGCTGCCACCCCCGCCGACGAACGGTTCTGGGTCTCGGCGGGGGAGTACACGGCGCCCACGGTCAAGTTCCCCGACGGGGGGTGGCGGGACGGCACGGATCGGGAGAACGGGGCCGGGTACGCGCACTTTGTCGTGTTTGACGGGACCGGACGCCGGATCAAGGATTGGGTTGTTTCCGCGGCGGGGGAGGGGGAGTATCATAACGGGGGCATGGATTACGATGGGAGGTTCTTGTGGGGGACGTTGGCGGAGTATCGGCCCGGGGGACGGGGGAGTGTGGTCAGGGTCGATCCGGTGGGGATGGAGATGCGGAGGGTTGTTAGGGTCGGGGATCACCAGGGGGGCGTGGTGAGGGATGTGGAGGGGGGGAGGCTGGTTTCGTTGAATTGGGGGGGTCGGAAGGCGAGGATCTGGCGGGATGGGATGGAGAAGCTCCACGATGAGGATGGTGGACAGAAGGTCCTGGCGGGGGGGTTCGACGTCCCTGACGAGGAGGTCGTGAACCCGTCGCACTGGATCGATTACCAGGACTGCAAGTCGCTCGGGCGGCGGGACGGGCGGGCGCTGATGCTGTGCTCGGGGATCGCGGGGCTCGGGGGCGGGGGCGGGGTGGAGGTCGGCGGGCTCGCGGTCGTGGACGTGGAGACCATGGTGCCCGTGTGGGAGGTGCCGTTTATGGAGAGGACGGAGCGGGACGGGGTGCTGGTGACGAAGAACCCGATGGATGTCGGGGTTGTGGGGGGCAAGGTGCGGTTGTGGTTTTTGCCGGAGGAGGGGAGGGGGGTGTTGTATGTTTACGAGTTGGATTAGGCGTTGTTTTGGGGCTGTGACTGGGTGTTTGTGTGCAGACGTCTTTCTGTCATTATCTGTGTATGTGTAGTATTCCTCTCAGTTTTGACAGAGCCAGAGCGTTGTTTGTTTTGATACTCTGACCGCTTTCTTTCCAGGCAAACAGTTACCCAAGACTAGGCCCGGACCGTCTCTAGAGCCTTGGGGAGACGGGAGTAATTCAACAGATCGCCCTTCAGTGCCAGAAGCTATTCAGTCTGGTGGGTCAAGAATGGGGTGTTTATTGGAACTCGTACTTGATGCCCACTGCAACACAGGACGAGCTGTGGCTCCGTGACACCAATGGCCAAAGACAGCTAATAGTGTCTATCTCTGCTCTGTGCTTGTCAGTAACCTGAAACGATTCTACTTGTGTTTTGAAGGCTCGACTCTAGATTAACAGAGCAAATCCCGACGCGGCCACGAAACCAACAACAACACCAATCCGGCACAGGTCCGTTTGCGGGGGAAATTTGCAGCAAAGTGTACGTTCATATTCCTCACGTCTTCTAGTCTGACTGACCGGTCATTCTAAGTATCTGTACTTATTGAGTTTACAATTCCAAATATAAAGCTCTTCGTTCAAACATAATTTATTATTTTATAACTAGTGCTATATTAGGAAGCGGACTCTGGTCGAGCGTGTACATAGCTATACTTAACTGTAAGAGTTTTTGACGTTTAATACAAGATGGAAGTATGCGGAAAGCTCAATTATAGTTATCCTCGCCCGTCATCTCTTTACCCAGCTCTCTCATATGTATCTACATAGACTGCATCTTTAAATTCGTTAGAAACTAGTTTTCAATTTTCACTACTACAAACGGTACTGTGTCGGTTCGGGTTCAGTTCAACAATAACAACTAGTCTCAGCACCTCCAAATCACAGAGAAAAGACAAACAAAGCATGTGACAGTTTTTGATATGGCATCGGCGGTGGCCTCGACTGTAGACCACCAAGCGGAAACTCGGTGCTCTCTCCTGCTGTCAGAGGATCCAACTCAGTTATATCCAAGGTATTGACGGCAAACGCGATGCTTTCCAAGGCGTTTCAGTGCAAAGCGGCATTTGTTCTATGAATCAAACAACTGATCATCATCTTCAGCCTTCTGATCGATCTCTTCTCGCTTGAATTTATATTTGGTTCAGATAATTGCGTACTGTAGCGCGCCAGCTTGACGGCGGATTCGCTATCCAAGGTACCTAGTTAAGAGAAGGGGAAATTACACACCAACCCACCCTTCCCTTCAACAGGCAGAGTCTCCATCAGGAAGGGGCCCGCTCCAGTTACATGGCCCTTGGAGATTCAGTGGCAGGGGTGCAAATGACACGTAGGATAACGAGGACCCAACAATCTATGTAACTTCAATTTTTTTTCACTGCTTCTTTTCCAATCTCAGTCAGCAAAGCACAGCGCAGAACAGTCCACGCAGCCCCCCAGTTGTGTTAGTTTCTGCTCCAGATGTGAACGCAATGCTGTCACTGGATCAGCTCTCTGATGAATGCATCCAGACACCAGCAGAATTGGAGCCGAACGCTGATATTGGCGGCATTGGGGTGAGTTTGCGCAGTATCGAGAATGATCACCATCTCATCACTTACAACGTAAACTAAGCGCGATTGATCATCGTAGGTACTGGTCAATTTCGTGGGCACGGCCTGGCTCGTCGTCATTCTCGTCATCCTCCGATACTTTTTCTTCTTTGACGCCTCCAAAGACCCATTTTGCAATGAAAACGATGACACCAAAGACGATACAAAAGTCTGGGAATCAAATGTCTTTGACCTTGTCGCCACCAGCTTATCCTCTCGCCTCCGTCGACTCCCATGGAACCGTCAACTGTGGGGATACGCATTGCATCAGGCAAGTCTCGGCCCAACGTGCTGGCACGACCACAGGCTGACAACCATCATCCTAGACCGTCTTCAGCCTGTGCGACGTCCAGCTTCTGACCGGCCTGGGGATCCTGCTGAGCGCCTACATCAAGCTCACGACCGCCTTCATCTCCGCCTACCACTGGCAGCTCGTCGTCTACCTGGTCTGGTTCTCCAACATCACGTACGTCGCCTGCCTGACCGTCCGTCGCGGTATTCTGCATCCGCGGAAAGTGGAACGCAAATGGCGGCTGGCGCTCATGTTCGCCCTGTGGATTGGGCTCCTGGCGGCGATGGGCCCGACAATCTGGTTCTACTGGCTGTCCGGCGAGGGGTGGCCGGACGTCCCACGCATGCACGCGCGGTGCTTCTACCACCCGACCATCGTCTACGAGAGCCTTGCCCTCAGGTACTGCGAATACTGGAGCCCGACTTTTCAACAAACAGTGGAAGACTGTCTCCGGCGGGGGACGGACGACTTTTACCGGGCAAGGACAGACGGCTACTACCAGGAGAGGTCGCACGACTACTACGCGGCCAAAATGACCATGTGGACCTCCACCGCGTTTTCGCTGGCTCTGACGAGCTTCACGTTCTTCACTAGAATGGTCAAGATTGTCAGGCCCTGGTCCGTTGGCGTGAGGAAATGGATCCGGGAGAAACGAAGCCTTGCATTCGCAAAACGCCTGGCCAAGACGATGGAGAAAGAGAGCCGGACGGTGAGGGGCCGGAGGAGGAGAAACCTGGGTCACGTCTTTCTGACTTTTCGAATCTCTTTGCACTTGGTCATCAACATGTACACCGACCTCTTGTCGTCCGAGGTCTCAGACGTGGGTGGGCTTTACCTCCCTTGTGCGGACCTTCTTCAACTGACATCGACACGCCTGATTTAGATATACTGGCTTCTCGTTTCCGCCATCTGGGGGACAATGCGTCTCTTCAAAGCGCGAGTATCTGTCGACATCCAAGAGAACAATTGGGAGTTCGGCCAGATCCTGCCCGTTTTTCTTCTCCTGGGACCTATCGTCTCAGCAGCCATGTTCATTGCGGGACGCAAGAAGGACCATCGATCGGTGCATCACAATGAACGCGCAGATGAAAGTACCACTGCCGTTACATGGTACCAAAAGGCGGACGAAGAGCAACATGATCAACACAACCAACGACTTTCAGAAGAGGTGACGACCAAAGTGCAAGCAGACGTGGAAATCACTCCTTTACCAACGGTTGGGCGGGCACTCGACCTTCCGCCGATATCAAGCACCGCGGTCCCTCCAAATTCAGTCTCACAAATCACCCTGTTTCCCCAGGAACGTGGCCAACACGAGAGCGGGCGCCCGTCCTTGCACGAATTCTTGCTCATGCACAAGCAGGCTTCTCTAGACCCAGCGCAACTGAGCCCTGTATCCATAAGACGCTGTCTCGACGACCGCTATGCTCATCGAAGGTGGATCAAGCAAGTCTGTGCACTGGCCTGTTTTCAAGTCATCGCCACCACAGCCAGCGGCTTTCTCCTCCTCCGCTGGCCCTTTGGTGCATTCTATATCGCCACGTACCTCTTCATCGTCATGCTCTTCTCGCAGCCCCTGAGCTGCTTCCTCCTCGTATTCTCAGATCTGCTTGTGGACAAGGACCACATCATCAGGCGAGAAATCATGTCAGCCCCCGCCTTCTTTCTGCCGTTTTTTGCTGCCCCGATTGTGTACTTTGCACTTGGATTTACGTGGGGGTGGTGGCCCTTTGTGGACTTGGCCATGTCACTTGGGTCTTTTCTTATTTTCGTTGTCTTTCCGCCGCTTTTTTCGGCTGTTGGTACATGTAGAATTTGTAGCCTTTCTTAGTTTTGATTTTGGTATATGTACAGTAGCGGGATAATAACCCGGTTTCAACTTCATCACGAGGCGATCTATCGTTGGGATTAACGTTTCTCGTCTTCTCGTTTTTCGTCGTCGTCGTCGTCGTCGTCGTCGTCGTCGTCGTCGTCCGAATGTCGAGTGTCGACAAACCATCCAGCGTGATGTCAAAGTTCGAGCACCAAGAGAAGAGATTCCGAAGATGACAGAAGTCAGAGAAAGACCCGCACCCTATGGCTTGACAGCGTCAGAAAGACCTACAAGCATTTGATTTTGTCAACAAGCTTGTCTCTACGTTGATGGCGAACCTCTTTCTGCGCTCGTTGGCTTGATATGGTATTACGCCCAGAAGTGAGCCCAGAGACTCCCAGTTACAACGAAATTACCAAGTCTTGGCAGATTTCCCCGACAGTCTCGGAATCGTCGCACATCATCCATGTTAGGAACTATGACATAAGGTTCGTGTTCATTTTCAGGTCCCCACTTGGTTCTGGACCAAGAACGCCAGACCGTGAACAACACAGCCTGTTCGCTGTCGTTCCGTAGACACATACTCGGAAGTATTCTAGAAGTTGAGGTGACTGACATGCCTTCAATGTTAGATCGACTTCGAGACTCCTTGCGTACAGAACTTGGCGGCTGCTAGTGATCTATTTTCGTTGCAAGTAGAGTAGTGGACCGGGTCGCTTGCACGATTCAGTCTTAGTCGCAACTCCTAGCTCTGTACTGACTTTCCGGGATAAGCTGGCCAGGATAAGCTGGACTGAATTCTATGAGCGGAAACTCTGATTCTCCTCACCGTCTCCGTTGGGTGGTATCCCATCGGCTGATGATGGACTACAGCAAGGCCTGTGCAGAGTTCAACCCAATCAAACAACAACGGAGACTTTTTTCCCACACCGGTAGTGAATTTCGTGGATGATGAAACTGGAGAAAATCGGCGACGCTGTGAACTGTAGTCTATCAGCAGCCGATGGGATACCGCGTCCGCGTCACCAGCTACTCCAGAACGGGCATCTCGGCATCTTCCATCACATGGGCCCACAACGGGCCTCGTGGCCGTTCCGGAGCACTCGTATTGATTACCCCTACCACCGGAGTAGCTGTTTAGAAAGACACTAAATCCAGTAGTCAACTCCAGTCTTTGCGTCTGGGCTTTTCGTGTTGACTTTCTTTTGGCTTCTGCCTAACGCCCGCCCCCACTTCACCAGCGGAAATCAGAATCCGGTGTTGAAGAAGTCGACGACTCGTAACTCCATGTCGCAACTCTCAAAAACACAACCAAGCATCTCGACCCAGGGATGATCAAGGCGCCAATACTTTTCTCTGCGGTACAGTCACAGTCCGTCAATTGAAATATAAACTGCCACGAGGGATGAGCATTGTAGTGTCCGGTATGTCAGTACTTTGGTCGGGACGCCGTTGAAGCAATTGCGAAGACATCAATTGATGGCAAAACCTAAATGGCAGCAATTCACAGCCGCAGCTCTATTGTAGCAACGGAACTCAAACAGTTCTCATCTCATGGAACCGTGTTCGAAATCCATACCCAGCCTGACTTCTGGCTCCGAGGTTTGCAGATCGGAGGACTCAAATAAATGAAATTAGCAACGGCGTTTGGGTTTCGCAATTGATGAGAAGGTCAAGCAAACGCAAAATTGCGGCACAGTAGGGCGTAGCGAGACACGGCCCCCTGACTAAGGTCAGCCAGGATCGCGGGTCTCTCGCAGGGACTTGGCCCATCTGTGCTTGTGTCCCCCGAAAGCCGTGCTGTACCCGACGCTTTGTGATGCCACTTCCCGCGATGTTTCGCCAACCACCAAAAGCGACGTTGAACAGCCGTCTCGCGCCAACATATGCGCTTTCAACCTCACCGGGCGCTCATGTTTCACAAGTCTTGGCGATAATTGGAGGCAGTCGACGGCGTATTTTCCTCACCCAAATTCGGCAAAGACACACCCGTTGGACACGAGTCGCAGCACACCAAATCAGGCTGGGAGCCAAGCCCTAGATATATGATTTCGCAACCCGCAGCGGTAAACACCTCACCAGAGACACCAACCCGACAATCGAGTGAGACTCACCGTCGTCCCCGTGACGCAAGAGATTACGGAGCAAGACCGCTTCCTATTCGAGGAGGTGTGAATGCCGGGCGTCCAGGCAGCCGAGTAAAGCTCATGCGGTCTGAAGTGACATGTGATGTTTGCAACCAATCACAAAACTGGCCCGTCGTTAGTCTTGCCCGACCGTCGACGATTGCTTTTCTCAGCTGTGCCAAGCAGGGGGGGTGTCTGGCTCGGAAATCTGTCTCTCGTATTAGTCTACCCCTCCCCCTCTGACGCTGATGCAGGGAAGAGGCACGTATGGCGTACATAGAATGGGTGAGATTTGGATCCACTCCCGGGCGCGCGCGGAAAGGAGGAAATCGTGCTGGCGGACTGAGCTGGCCAAAGGCCGTTCCGACTGGCAGCACTTTTTTTTTTGCCCCCCGGAGACTCGCTGTCCGCTTCGCCCAACCGTGCCTCTCTCTTCCTTTGGTTCTCGGCTGACTGCAGGGCGAAAGTGCAGAACCGAGATAGTAGGGGGGCCTTCTGGCTGTCTGTCCGAGACTGTTTGGCCGGAACAGAGTGGTTGACGGTAAGGAGGCGCGGTATTGAATCAATCAAAGCCCTGCGTCCCAATGTTGCTTCTGCGTCCCTCAAAGACATGAGTGTCTCTGAAGGTCTACCCCGCCGATCCGTCATCATCATCACATCAGGGTACAAACAGCGTCGCAGCACCAGGAGAACAAGCTTAGTCCATCCTCGACAAGCTTAGCAGGACCAGGCCTACGGCGCTGCCCTCGGCCCCCATCCCATCATCCCATGTGCCCACGGTTCCCCAAACGTCCCGGCCTGCCATCCCATCCCTTCTAGCGTCGTCCCATTCTCGGAGTGCTTTGCCGAGGAATGGAGTCTCCCCCCGGCGCATGGGGCCACGGAAGCTTACCTGCCATTGCCTTACCCAAATTGACAACTCTACCCAAAATGCCACCCCAGGGTCCAGGCCCGAGCCAGCCAAGGGCGAAGTTTGTGTGAGAGGGTGAATCCCTGCTGAGTCGAGGGCAACTTCAGCCGCTGTTTGTCTACGCCGTGCTGGTGTTCTGGCTCCACGTGGGCTGGCCGTGGATTACGAGACTTTCGGGCGCACACATACACGGGAGCCTTGCCTCTTCCAAGGGGATGCTGATGCGGTGTATGCGGGTGATATTTGTATCCCTCTCGTCAGCGTCTTTTAGGTCTAGTCCCGGACCGCCCCTTCGATCGCCGAACAAGTGTTCCTTTTCTCCTCCGTCTCGGTGATACGTGTGCGTGTGTGTATTAAACTCCCCCTCCTCGGCGTCTTCGCCCTCCTCCCCCCCGCATTCTTGCTTCCCCGTTTCCCGGTTCTTGCACTCCTGTGTCATACTTGGACGACGACGACGGCGACGACAAGAAATGCACACAATGGGCAAGTCCGAGCCGGCGGGCTTCAGCACGCTCCGGGAGCAGCTCCTGCACCACCTCTCGCGGCTGCGCTACCGGACCTGCGCCCTCACCGGCCTCGTGCTGATTCTCATCTCGACCTTTTGGCTGTACGGCACCAGCACCGCGCACGGCTTCCGGCTGCACTTCGGCACCGACATCTTCTCGAGCAAGGAACACTACCCGTGGCTCGACAACTCGACGAGGTCCGACTGGGTGAAGCCGCGGCCGGGACACCTGATCCCGCCCAAGATCTGGCAGATCATGCTGCCCAAGGACTGGAGGGACAAGGACCCCGTGAACGACCCGACGAAGCTGAAGGAGACGGCGACGTGGTTGGCGAAGAACACGGACTACGCCTAGTAAGTGTTTTCATTGTCTCTGAAGACGTCTTGCTAGTGTTCTCGGCTTCAACGCCACGACAGCCCAAAAGGCAAACGTCAAAACTGTCAATGCAACGGGCACTAGCTAACACGCCGCAGCACACTAGTAGGCGGCAAGGGCGGCAAGACATTCGTCGAGCGGCGCTTCGGAAACGACTCCCACATCCTCGAGACCTACAACAACATGCCCAACGTCGGCATGAAGTCCGATCTCCTCCGCTACCTCCTCCTCGACGTCGAGGGCGGCGTCTACACAGACACCGACACCGTCGCCCTCAAGCCCATCGATGCCTGGGTCCCTAAGCACTTCCTCAACGACACGCGCCTAATCGTCGGCATCGAATTCGACCAGCGCGACGGCGTCGCCTGGGCCGACATCCCGCATCCGCTGCAGTTCTGCCAGTGGACCATCGCCGCCGCCCCGGGCCACCCCGTGTTCCGCAAGATGACCGCGCGCGTCGTGGCCTCGGTCGCGGACCTGGTGCAGAAGCACGAGGTGCAGGAGAACGAGCTCAAGCCGACGAGCTTCGAGGTCATGAACTCGACGGGGCCCGCGGCGTGGACGGACGTCGTGTTCGAGCACCTGCAGACGATCGAGCCGAGCCTGACGGATATCAGGAACCTGTCGTACATGCAGGAGCCCAGGTTATACGGCGACGTGCTGGTCTTGCCGATTGATGGTTTCGGCATGGGACAACAGCACTCGAACAGCACGCATGACGGAAGCGTTCCGGAGGATGCGCTGGTGAGGCATCTCTTCGGCGGTTCTTGGAGGGGGGATTGATTTACATGACGGGCTGGGCGTGGAGTTCTGGGCCGGTTGAGGAAAAGGACGGCGTTTACATCACATGAAGTTTTATATGTTTAATATTCGTGTAAGATAGACTTTACGGATACCCTTAATTGTAAAGTTGGAATATTGTATACTACCCAAGGCCTTGTCCAAAGCTTGGATTGAAGCGAAGCTTCCCGTGCAGGGTGTTCGCCTCCGCCGCAGATGCCGACTCTCCGTCTGGGCCTTGGCTTCGTCGTTTTGAGCACTATGTCAGCAGAAAACCGGATTGAAGTATGATAAAGGGTATGAGAATCAACAGTACTCGGCTCAAATCTTATGGAGGTCAGAGTCCAGGGCACCTGTTAGTATTTCTTAATGCCCGGCTCCTGTAATAACATGAATTCTTAAGGGTTGAGGTAACTGGGGCTCTGAGGCTTTTAATGCTCAGGCCTGTGACAGACATGCCGAATTCACAGGGAGAAACTTCTAGTTCCGGATTGTGAGTTTTTTGAACCTTGCAAAGTTGCTGGAATGAGATCTTCATTGAATCTTCGCTTTTCGGAGACGAAATCATCTAATTAATGTCTTTCAGGGCACAACTTTCAACACGTCACATGCCGCTGGACATCGAGAAAAATGTAGGACAATTTCGCAATCTACTATCTTATTTTGGATTTAATTACGGTACCTAGGTACCAGTCGCCGCTCGGTTCACCTTCAGACTGGAACCTCGCGACGCTGACTTTGGGACAGGTCAGATCAATAACGAACCTGGAATGCCCGTGGTAAGCCCAGTACCACCGCAATCAGTATCGATCGTTGATCTGAATCCGGTAGGCACGCCGAAAATTCTCAGCAATGAAAGCCCCTGTGTCTAGTTCATGCTGTCCAAGACCGACAGCTTCTCCGCAGCATGCCCGGCTCTCTTGGGCCTCTCAACACAGAGTGACCAACGCCTTAGACAAGATAACGAAAGTTACCCTAAAATATGACAGCATAGAAAGTCAAACAGGATTCCAAGCCATGCAGACCAAGAAATTCTGTCTGCGCCATTCGTGGTAGGAAAGTCAGGCAACCATCCAGCTACGCTGAAGTGCCCCGAGCGGCCCGGCCACAATTATCCATCCACGGATAGGCACATTCCAAGCACCAAAAGTTGGCTCCCACTCGCCAGAATACGTGTCTCATGCTCGTTCCTGCTAGAATTACAGGGCGCAGGCTGCTGCCAAGACGGTAAAGGGCAGAGAGACGTGGACACCTACAAGTACCGATGTGTCGCCATTCGTAAGCTGCACCGCAGCAATCCTGCCAATGACCGGCAGCCTGATCGGCGGTGATCCTCCAGCCCTGGTCTAAATCCAACATGGACCCTCTTAGCGTGACAGCGTCCATCTTCGGGCTTCTCGGAGCCGTTGCGGCGACATATGATACCGTCGAGAAGATCTCGGGCCTTCCCAAGGCGTTCGAAACCGTCAAGCAGGACTTACCCTTGGTGCGGGAGATCCTGAACGGCGCGCATGCCCGGCTCCAAGATCCGAACACTTCCCTCGGCAGCGATGACCGAAGCGCCCTCTCCTCCACCCTCACGAGATGCGAAAACAAGGCAAAAGAGCTGAATCGAATCTTCACCGAGCTCGAGGCCAGGTGCAAGAAACACCCCGAGGCCCGGACATGGGACAAGGCTTATACGTGGTACCTCCATGCTCTGAAAGGGACCAAGGCGCACAAGGTGGAGCGGTTGATGGAGGAAATTCTGAAATCTGTGGAAAATCTGGCGACACAGCAGATTTTTGTCGGTTTGGCGACGCAGGAAGACATGCAAAGGATCACACAGGCATTGGACGACTTGTCTCAGGTGGAACCATCCATTGATGATTCTGACCTTGGCACTGGTGACATCAACGCATCTCAGACCGTTACGGGAGACAACGCTCAGCAGAATAATTCAATGGGTGGCGCTCACACTTTCAACTCGGGCCACATCTTCCATGGTCAGATTGGCACTCTGAACTTTGGTAAGAGCTCCTGAGGAATCCTTCATCCGCGGTAGAAACATGAGCTCGAAAAGTGCCAATCATGGAGACTGGAAGATAGATCAATTTTGACTAAATAGTTGACAATCAGGACTGCCATATGGACATAGTAAATACTCTGGAGTCACACCAGGTCAGTGCTGTTGGGCAACATGGGTGTGTTGACATCCAATGTCCAACAACTGACACTTCCTCAAGAGCGCCCGTCTTCCCCGCCCAACCGACTCCCAACAGTCATCCCATTCCGGCGCGACGGAAACTCCATCGAACGAGGCGATCTTCTTGATAGGATAGATCGAGTGTGCTCAGAACCAGCCGGACGAGCAGCGCTCGTCGGCCTCGGTGGTATTGGGTGAGTTGTGGCCCCATTCAAAGTCATACGAAGCAGCTCTAACTCACCGAAAGCAAATCCCAACTCGCAATAGAGTACGCCCATCGGGTGAAATATTCCCCGAGCGGAAAATGGGTCTTCTGGGTTCACGCGAGCTCGTTGGAGCGCATCGAAGAAGGTTTCCACGCCATTGCAGACGTCATCAAGATTACAGGCCGAGATAATCCACAACTGGATGTGCTACAGCTTGTCTATGAATGGCTTGCGAACGAAGCCAACGGCAAGTGGTTGATGATTCTTAACAGCGCCGACGATGAAGGCGTTTTCATGGACATCAGGCCAAACTGCCGTCGTCGAAACCTGGCTGACTATCTCCCTCAAAGCCCCAACAGCTCCATTCTTCTTACCACTCGGTCCAAAGGAGTCGCGAGGAAAATAGTCGACAACCACGACATCATCGAAGTCGGGCCGATGGCATCAAGAGACGCGAAAGCCCTTTTTACAAAACATTCTGGAGAAAGTCACGATGATGTTATCGTTGAAACGTTGGTCGAAAAGCTCGACTTTATCCCACTTGCAATCAGCAATGCAGCGGCTTATATTGTCCAGAGAGCTCCTTTGATGACGCCGTCAAAATACTTGGATCTAATCTCGAAAAGCGATCGTCAAATGACGGAACTTCTCCTAGGCGAGACGGAAGACCTACGACGGGACGACGAAGCATCGACGTCAGTGATAGTGTCGCTGCAAATTTCCTTTGCACACATCCAGGCAAAGAGACCCTCTGCGGCAGATCTGCTGGGTCGTATGAGCCTTTGTCATAGACAGGGGATCCCGAAAAGCCTGATGGTGCCCGACCCTGAAGCGTGCAACGAGTTGAAGGACGACAGCGTCAGTGACCCGGATGACTCGGATCATGGTGACAGCAACGTCAAACTTCCTGACGACAACTTGGACGAAGATATCTTGACGTTGCGAAACTTCAACATGATAGGCATTAACCAAGACGGAGACAGTTTCGAGATGCATAGGCTGGTTCAACTGTCGATGCGTCGGTGGCTGGGAGCTCAGAACAGGGCAGACGCAGTCAGGCTTGCACACCTGAGACAACTCGTTCGAATGACTCCGGATGACAACAATTTGACGACTGCCACTTATTACAGGACTTGGAAGTCCCTTGTTCCACACGTCGAAACCGCTATCAATGGCCAGCATAGCGACAGAAAGGCATTGTCACTCTGGCTGTCGCTTGTCTACCGCCTGTCGTTGTACGAATACGAGCAAGGCCTCCGTGTTGAAGCCGAAGAGCTATTGATGCGGGGTTTGAAAGATGGCCATCCGGTTTTTGGTGACGAAAATCCAACCATCCTCGACATGTTTACTCTCTTGTCAAGAATCTATCATTGTACAAATCGAGAAAAGGAAGCAGAAGAATTGTGTCTCTGGCTCATTGCCCAAAGGTCGAAAATACACGGCATGGGTGCCCACAAAACACGGTTGGAAATGTTACTTTTAGCCGACCAATATGAAACGCAGGGTCGATACCAAGAGGCAGAAGATTTAGCTCTAAGTATACAGGCGGAGGGACTGAGGGAATCAAGGGACGAATGTGAAGTGACTTTACGTTTTTTAGACATTCGTGCCAGCATACGTGGGAAACAGGGACGCTGGGAGGAGATGGAGATCGAATTTTCGAATCTGAACCAAATCCTGTGGCAGTTTGTGGGAGAAAATGACCCACTCTATTCGTATACGGACCTTCGTCGATCGAGGCTCTATATGCTAGGGGGTCGGTTGACAGAAGCTGAAGCCATACTTTCGGAGCTTCATAGGAGGTTCCTCAAAGACTTCGGGAGTGAGAACCAGTATACGCTGGCGGCCGAGATCTCGCTTGCGCACACTTTATTCGGTCAAGGTCGGCGGGACGAAGCGACGGACCTTATGAGGAATTGTGTGCGCATTTCCAAGATGATTTTAGGTCCACGGAGTTGGGACGCTGTAGAGTGCCAATCGCAACTGACTAAATGGGAGGAGCTCGTGGGAAGTATCTAGCTTTCGGGACGGGGTAGTAGGTAGTAAACACCGGCCATAGAGCCGATGAGGGCTCGTACTTGCCCTTTGGGCGTAGAAGAAGTCAAATCTGAGTTTGGGTCCTGACGAAACTAGATGTAGGTATTTGAGAAATTCGACGCCTTTATAATCCAACAAGATAAAACCCAAACTCTTGAATCGTTACGCAGAGAGCACGCAGGACTTTAATGAAGCGAAAGAGTCACATCTCAAATTTGCGATCGACACTGCACAATTCTGAGTTACGGCTTGTAAGTATCGGTCGGCTGGCTTTATGGCCGTTGGAGGTTTAGAGATGGGAGGAAGACGAACAGATAGATTATGCACAAATTCATCCAGATAACACATTGCCAGTCGGTGCCATGCTCTAGAGTTATGCAGGTGCACACCCTCACACTCGATGCATATAAACAGACCTCTGGCATTCCACGCATGCATCAAACCACAACAACGATCCTCGGGGTCCTCGCTGCCGTCCGCCTCTCCAGGGTGGCCCCGGTTTTGTCGGGCTGTCGGTGGACAAACTCTCCGTCCCGTCATGAACAGTTTGTGCATTTTTGTGGAATGGTGGTCAGACCCAGATGCGTCGGCTCACCATGGCTCATGATGATTCATCGGCGCTAGCAGGGGCTGGCGCTGCGTCTGGCTGAAAACGGCTGGGATCATCCCAGACCGGTCGGGGGTGCACGAGCACGTCAGCCATTCCCCCTCGGTCAACGATCACAGGTTGGCAGTTGGTGGTGAGGGCAGACAGACTTAATCAGTGTCTGCGATTTTGGTGACTGTAAATGAGCCACCTGTGGTCATTTCGAGCCATCGTGATACACTTCTCGTGGGTGAGGGTATTGAATTCCAACGGTTTTAATAGAAAAGAAGATTTGTGGCCGACTTTGACGGAGCCGGAATGAGGGAAACTGACGATGGCAGCCGTAATCCAGCATGGTGAATGAGCCATCTCCCATCATGATGAAGCACATTCTCATAGAGAAAATAACGGAGAATTTCCAGTGACAGAGTTTGTTATATAGGTAGTAGAGATATCGTGATAATTGAGGAGGACGAGAGACAACAGAAGCAATGAGCACACACGCATACACATCACCACGATGAAGACAGGCAAGTTGACGTGATTGACCAATCATTCCATTCATTAGCTGCTACATGATGACAACACCGGAAGATGACTGAACAAAAAACTCTCTCGCACTTTGCAGCGCGAGTCCGTGGGTCCAATTCCGCCGACATCGTCTGAACCAGCACCAAAAAAAACACCATGCTCTGACTCATTCCCAAGCACCAAAAAAGACCACAAGCTGACTCGACGCTACGGCTTAGTTTCCTTGCGCATCACGCTCTTGAGGGCCTCGGTCTCGGCCTCCTGACGCGCGAGACGCAGACGCAGGTCGTCGCGCTCGCGCGTCATCTCCTCGAGCATCTTCTCGAGGTCCGCGATGCGGTCGAATTTCTTCTGGCGGTATTTGCGGGCGGCGATGGTGTTGCGCTGCCGACGCAGGAGCTTGTCGGCGCCGGGGGTCGATATCTCCGGGCCTTGGCCGTCGGAGGGCGGCGAGAAACGGTGGGATGGCGGGGCCCCCGGCGCGGCAGTGTACACTGACATGTCCAGGGGAGGAGGCTGGTTGGGGCTGTTGGTGTTCGAGCTGTCGCTGGAACCGAAGATGGGGTCTAGCTGGGCTGGGAGGAAGGTGTCCGGGAATGTGTCGAAGAGGGTGGGTGGCGAGGTGTCCATGTAGGGGAAGGCTGCATTTATGTTTAGCCGCGGTGATAATTGAAGAGTCATAAGGTTGAGTCAACTCACATTGGTCAATCGAGTTGTCGAGGGGACTGGCACTGATGTGAGTCGTCGCCGCCAGCGCCGAAGGGGCGGCGGCAGACGTCCACGGCAGAGTGTCCCAAGGTGACGGATCAAGGAAAGAAGAGAGGCTCGGATCGGCGAGGACGGACTCGGGGCCGAAGAGCCCAAAATCCGTACCCGGGAGGCCAGCGGCCGACAACTGGGGAGGCTGTTGTTGTTGATACTGAAGATCGTTGATGAAGCTGGCCTCGCCGGGGAGATTGAGATTATCCGGCGCCCACTCCGGCAGGCTGTTGGTGAGGCTGCCAGAAGAGCATGACGGTCTGGCGGCATGCGGCCGATGCTGATGTTGCGGCGGCCGGCATTGTTGCAGAGTGTAACGGCCCCGTTACCTAGGGGCCTGTAGTCGGCGTTTGAAAACGGGTTGGGGTTGAGGGTTCTCGACTGGCGAGAAGGTTTGCTTGCCTGGGGAAGAAAAGGATCCAAGGAAAGTCGAGGGCGGGGATGGGAAATATTAATGGAAATCTGGCTTGGTGAGATTCGAGAAGAAGCGGGGGAACCGCTGCCATCCCTGCGAGAGACTGGCTGTACGACGACCGCAGATCACAACCACTCCACGCTAGACTCAACTCGGACAATGTAAGAACCTGGCGCGGTTTGAGTTGAGGCAGGGAACACGACGGATCCTGGGCGGAATACGTACATTTGCTGACCGGAAGGCCCTGGTGACTCAGGTGGAACTGGGTTTGCAACTATCGAAGTTGCATAGTCTCGGAGATTCAACCAGGCACAACTGTGCACAACTTATGCATCAAGCCCCCTTCATTGCTCAAGCCAGGATCACCACCTCCGCCCCCGTGATCAGTTGATGGAAAGCCTTTAGTGTGACCTGAGCTGTCCGAAGAAGCCTGGCGGGCTCATTCGTTCCTGTCTGTTGATGACAAACGTGTTTGCTTCATTCATCGAGGTGCCTCGAAGAGAACGGGTTTCCCCCCTCTGTCAAATCCAAGCGGCTCTTGACCCAGCGACATCGAACCAAGAACCACAACCGCGTCCGCTTAGCAGATCTCTCTCGTCCGCAATCACCCCACACGAGACGGTTGAGCTGCAGAGCCCGTAAAACTGCGCCTGGACGGGCCTCTGACGTAGCTTTCCTTCGGCCGGACCCCTTGCCAAGTTGCTCATCTGCGGCTCGCAGCTCTGCATGGGTCGGGCCCTACGCGGAGCACATAGCGACCGACCGACCGGCCGGAAATCTCTCCCATCCCTCTCATTTGAGTTACCCTCGGACAATCCCACCATCAGATGGATCCAGCGCATCTTGCAGATACGGCGTCGACGTCGGCCACCTCGCCGGGGGCCGCTCCCAGCCAGGCGGGATCCCTCGAGAGCGATAGCAGCCGGTTATCTGTCCCTCACCGCCAGAGACATACCCGGACAAGCACGCCCAAAGTGCGGACAGGCTGTGTGACCTGTAGGTGCGCCCCTTTAACCCCCCGACTGTAGGACTCCGCTCACCCTCGGCAGGCAAGTGAGTTGAACACCGAGACGCCCGCAGGGCGTGGTGTTGTTGTCACCCAAGTCTTCCCACAACTAACGCCCCCAGAAAACGCCACATCAAATGTGACGAGGCCAAGCCTCATTGTATGAACTGTCTGAAAACCCGCGGCGTCTGTGATGGGTACGTCGTCAAGCCGCGGAAGACCAGGACCAGACCAACTCAGCAGACGCAACGTCTGAACCCGGAGGCGCCATGTCGCGCCAGCCCGCGCGTGCTCCTCCGCGAGCCCGACATGAACTCGCTCGACTTCGCCAACGACATGCAGAGCGTCTACTTCAACGACTGGAACGAGCTCATCCGTGTCTCCCTCGGCGGCGCGCCCTTCTCCCGCACAAAGCTCTGGTCGACCATGATGCCGCAGCTCAGCCGGCAGAACCCGGCGCTGCGCCACGCGGCCATCAGCATCGGCGCCATGAGCAGGGCCCTCTCGCAGGGCAACTACGTCGTCATCCGCAACTTCAACAACATCGCCAACCTGCTGCAGAGCCAGCACTACCAAAGCGCCGTCGTGCACTACTGCCAGGCCCTCCGCCTGCAGGGCCAGGCCGACTTCCAGACGGCGAGCATCCAGGAGGCGGTGCTGCTGTCCATCCTCTTCGTCGCCTTTGAGGCGCTGCGCGGGAACAGGCACTCGGCGCTGCAGCACGTCAAGTACGGCTTCGTCCTGCTGCAGGAGCTACTCACCAGTGAAGACGCGGACGCGAGGATCTGGAACCTGGCACCTGACCCGCGGCAGCTCATCACCGAGGTGTTGGACTTGTATAATCAACTAGACGTGCAGAGCCGCACCGTCCTCAGCGGTAACGTGAAGTCAAGCCGGTCGCCGGCGTATGAGCTCATCAAGGGCCTCAAAGCCCGGGGCCACACCATCGAGACATACAACATGCAGATCCAACGGTATACCGACCCGGGCGAGGGCAGAAGAAACATGCCCGAGGTGTTCCACGACGCGGAGGACGCGTACACGTGGTGGCAGGTTTGCCAACGACGGATCGCGAAACTCGGCCCGTTGCTGCTCACCGTCATCGACGACTTCAAGGTAGACGAAATCAAGGACGAGCAAGGCATCGACCACCTCCTCAGCATAATGCAGGACCAGCCAGAGCTGCTGGCGTACTGCCAAAAGTCCACCGCACATCTCCAGCAGTGGAGGTCGTCCTTCGAACCGCTCTACAACAAGACGCTGTCCGACAGTTCCGTCGACCGCAAGGAGTACCTCAAGGTGCTGCACATGCGCATGCACTACCTCGTCATGTTCGTCTACAGCTTCTTCCCGAAATACGCCGACGAGGCGACCATCTCCAGCATGACGCCCTACTGCCGCGAGATCAACGAGGTCATCGAGATCCTGCTGCGCGAGCAGGAGCAGGACCTCACCTCGCCGGCGCACGTCTTCTCCATGGAGCTCGGCATCGCGTGGCAGCTCACCACCGTCGCCATGACGTGCCGCGACCCGCTGGTGAGGGACAGCGCCGCCCGCATTCTCGAAAAGTACCCCCGCAGGGAGGGCCTGTGGGACAGCCAGGCGTTCCTGGCGGTGCTCAAGAAGAACCGCGAGCTGGAGCGGGACAACGCCAAGGAGGGCACGCCGGCGGAGCAGTGGAGGCGGCTGTGCCGGCGGGAGTTCATCTTCGAGGACGCGGGGGAGACCATCATCTTCCGGTCGATGAAGAAGAACGAGGCCACGGGCGAGTGGGAGCTGGTGGAGGAGACGGCGAACTTCCAGGGCGAGGCCGAGGACCTGACATGGGAGCCGAGGCCGTTGAGCTCGACGGGTTTCATCATGACTGGTATGAATTAAGTTTGGACGACACGGGGAGTTTGGATTGTGGTGCGGCGTACTAATGCGTGTGTCCAGAGGTCAAGGATCCTACTACACTCTGTTAGGCCATGTTCTACTTTCATGCGATACCAAAAAGTGTTTTGAGTTGAGACTTGAGATGAGACCACCGCCACCGGTGAGGCGACTGTCGATGGTGATCCGCTTCTCTCAAATTGCCAATTGCCGACAGCGCTGGACAGGTTGGAGACGCATTGTTGGATAAGTCGAGATTTGGTTAGTCCCCTTTATTGTGAGGCAAGGATGGTACGTATTGGAACTTGAAGCCAAGAACGATTTACTAAGCGGTCTCTAGATCCTCTGAATGTTGCCGCTCGATCACGGCATATCTATTCTCTTTGCAGGATAATAATTCCAACCCCTCTATAGTCTCAGCATGGATTCTATCTGTATGCCTTCCCCCGAACCACACGTAGGTCGACATCCTCCAACCCGAACCTAGGCTCCCTCCTTCCGGATAACCTCGCCGACAAGAAAGACAGGCTGGGTGTTGGAGAACTTGGGGACATCGCTCATGATGATGTCGACCTCCGGTCCCGAGAAGGCTGTTGCGATCTGCTCCTGCTTCTCCCACGTGACGGTGGAACCGAACGCGAACTCGGGGGCGGAGCCGTCGACTCCGGTGCCGTACTTGGTGGCGGACCAGCCCGTGACGCCGTACTTTCCCCAGAGAGACTGGATCAGGGGCATGTGGTTGTTGACGTAGTAGTCGATGTCGTTTTTAGCGTCCGGTTCGTTGCGGAAGAGAACAGTGATTGCGATAGACATTTTGATTCTGAGAGTGGTTCGATTCGGGTCGCAAAACAGTTGAGCAGGTGCTGGGTCTGAGTAGAAAAGGTCTGGAATACGGATGAACGAGAGATGGCAGTATTGAGTGTGAAGGCGGATGGCCAAACTCACTTGACACACATCGAATCAGGACTGTGTATATATAACTGATTTGAATACTAGTAGCAGCAATGCTTGGTTACCGGCCAGTCACACAGACGGATACTGCCCCTGCAGTATGGTGTTTGACATGGTAGAATGCAGGTCGCGAGTAATTAGATTGCAACGATTCAGAAATTTGCGAAACCGAAGGGCAAATATGACAGATATAGGCAGAATACAGACGTCATCGCGGTTTCGTTGGTCGGTTCATCCAGAAACGCCTCCATAGCCCCGGACTTCAGACTTTGTCGCAACATGAAGCTTTCCATAGGTAAGGCGAGACAGAGTCAATTGGCTAAACAAGTCCGCCCAGATGACAATTCCATATTACTTCCCACTATTCTTTTGCGCAACAAAAGCGCGGACGCTTCTCGGGTGGGCATTCTGAAGAATTCCACCACTGGCTCCGTCGTGAGCGCAGAGGCTCGTCATTCGGAGGATCGAGGATAAGCAAATATCCTAGGCTTTAGATGATACTAGTAAAGCCCCTTCTCATTCGTTTCTCGCCGAGTTAGCGCAAGCGCAGCCTTGGCCAAATTAACATTTAATTGTGATGTTGGAAGAGTTCAAAGAAGGTAGCGCGTCATGGCCTTCCCCTGGCTACAAGAAGAATAGACTCCACATAATAGAGTTCAGGTCCCGGAACGCTAACTGGATTGGGCTACAAATAGACCAAGACATCCGCAACTTGATACCGGGCCTCAACTTCATCTTGCCGTTCAACCCGACGTCTTCTCTTGTCAGCAATGGAAATCTCTTTTCGTACGCCGATCAGTGTCAAAGGGACGAAGCCGAACAAGAAACTCGGTTGAATCCGCAAGCGCACTTACATACTCGCACCACCGTCCGCGTTACGCGTCGCTTTTGACACTGAAGAGCCGACACGATGGTCAATCGAGGCCGGCCGTCACCCGCCTGCTTCCCTTGCAGGTCCAGGAAGCTCAGGGTCAAGCCCCCCCCTCTTCAGACCACTTTTTGGTTTGTGAACCTACTTATTCATTGGGAGGAGATACTGATACCCGTCGGAGTTTTAGTGTGATCTTCAGCCCGGAACCTGCGGGCCATGCCGCCGGGCCAGATTGACCTGCCACGGATACCGCGACCCCAACGCCCTGCAGTTCCGCGACGAGTCCCAGACTGTGGAGCGGAGGACGATCGCCCGGCGCGGCGGCCAAACCCATTCTGGAAGTCACCCGAACGCTCTGGAACTCACTTGGGACGTCCGCGCCCGCTACGCCTTCTTCTCGACCTACATTGGCGGCTTCACACGCGGCATGGCTGAAGTCGCCTACCACTACCGTACGGCGGGGGCTCTCGACCACCTCTCCGCAAGCGTCGAGGCCACCAGTCTGGCTTTCATGGCGACGCAGCTGAGCAGTGGCACCCTCATGCGTTTGGCCAACGCCAGCTATCTCACCGCTATCCGCCGGCTGAACCGCGCGTTGAGTAGCCTTGCTCCCGAGCAGTCCGAGGAGGCCTTGCAGTCCGTTCTCCTGCTTGACATGTTCGAGAAGATGGTCCACTGCGACCCAGGAACTTCCCAATCGTGGATGAGTCATGCACAAGGCGGTCTGACGCTTCTCGACAGCCGCGCTTCCAGTATCATCTCGACTCCCACCGGCTGCCATCTCGCCGCCCGTCTGGTCACAGCCGTGACTGTCAGTTGCGCCACGGTCGGCGTCAGCACGCCCAAGGGACTCAACAAATTGCGCCGCAATATCGGTTATCGGGTCAGCAGTCCGAAGTGGAGTTTCCTCGGGGTGCTAGGCCGCGTCTCAGACTTACGGTTAGATATCGAAAATGGGAACATCTCGCTATCCGACTTCCTCGTGAAAGCAAAGGGTCTAGATGACCAGCTGGAGACTCTGCTTCGGAATCTGCCGCCCGAATGGCTGCCTCGGCGGGTAGAAGTCGCCGGAAACAACCCAAACGTCCTCGGCGACCACTATGACGTGTACCCAGACCACTATACAGCCCAAGTCTCCAACGCCGTTCGGACCATGCGTCTTATCATTTACAAATTGGTGAAGCAACAACTCCCCGACTACGATTACATAAACAGCAGAGAACTTCGAGCAGCAATTAGCGACGCGGCGCATCGGATCTGCGCTTCAGTCCCGCATTTCATGCTGCCCGGCTCGCGTCCCACCAACTCGCTGCCATTCTCGCCAGTACAGCAGCTTCAGTGCAGGACGTTCCTCCACCCAATGTACTTTGCCAGCCAGGTTAGCGGCGAACCTCCAGTGCGGGATTGGGTCAGCCGATGCGTGAGATTCATGTGGGAGTCCGGCGGCCTGAAGGCGGCGAGGGATATTGCGGAAATCATGGCGACGAACCCGGACTTGGACTACTGGGCAGTCTTTGCCATGACCGGCAGCTATGCGTTCGCCGCCTAGTGGCTCTTGGTGTCTTCCATCTTCTGTACATCGCAGTACCCGAAACACGAGGTCAAGTCATTTACTCTTGCAAACCCTCCAACGACTTGACAGAATCCACCACCGTCTTCTCGTAAGGGGTCCAGCTCATGCCCAAGATCTTCTCCGCCCTGGAATTGTCATACCCGAAAGACTTCAACCGCGGGTTCTGCGCGCCTCCCATGTTTTCCGGATCCGGCAGCTTCGCCCGCAGCTCGGGAAAGTTGTCCCACACAATCTTGCCCATCTCAGCGTTGCTGTAATAGCCCGCAGTGACGAAAAACCGCTTCCCGGCCGCCTCATCCGTCTCCATCGCCTTGATGTGGGCAAGGGCGACATCACGCACGTCCGCCCACAGGGGCAGCATCGTCGGCGGCAAGCCGCTCTTGTGCTTGCCGAGGATGACCTCCGCCAGGAGCTGGTTCGAGGTGTTCACCGTCGCCAGCGACTTGACCTCGTGCCTGGCCGGGCCGTAGATCATGGGCGGGTTGATGGTGGACAGCGTGAAGTTGGGCTTCTCGTTGGCGACGAAATCCCAGGCGGCCTTCTCGGCCATGACCTTGGAGACCACGTAGGCGTTCATGTCGTTGGCGTAGGCGTCCTCGAGCGTCAGGGGGCTCCAGTCGGCCTCAGAGTAGGTTTTGGGTTCCCCTGAACCGGCGGTTCCAGGATTGAGAATGGCTGCGAAGGAGGAGGTGACGACGACGCGCTTGACGCCGGGGCATGCCTCTTTGATCGCGTCGAGAACTCCAGTCGTGCCAAGCACCGCGGGGTCAATAAGGTCCTTCTTGGGGTCCGTGACATTGTAGTGGAACTGCTAGTGATTAGCTCGCCTCCAAGTTACATGGATTATGAAGGCCTACCGGGCTGGCGACGTGGATCACAGCCTCCAGATTGTGGGAGCCCAAGGACGAAAAGGCACCTTTGGCGGCAATGTCCGGCACAATGACGGTGTCGAACTTGCTCCGGGGCACATCTGGGAAAGCTGACTGGACGGTCTTGGCCTTATCTTGGGATCGGACAGTCGTCAAGACAGAATGTCCGCGCTGGAGGAGGATGTTGATAACATGGCCGGCCAAGAAGCCTGTGCCTCCTGTACGGTTCGTTAGCTCGAATATATCTTCTACCGATCGGGCCTATTTATACCTGTGACGAGAACTTTGGTCATTGCGAAGGCGAGTACGAGATGATTTTCCAAAATGGGGTCGGGATGAGTGGTTCTGAAGTCTATCGGAGAGACAGCCAAATCTGATGCAGAGGTGAGGTCGCGAAGCTTTATATTTACGAACACAGTCTCGTTTTGTCTCGGACTCCGGTGAGGTTGAGGCGAGTTAAAGCATGAATGGGAGTGATGACATGGGTCTCCTGATTGATGCCTCCTTGTCTGAAGTCTAGATCATCCGTTGTCCTGCAACTTTGACAACAGACAAGAAACATGGGGACTAAGGTCCGTAACTGCATCCGGCTGGTGCTCTTGACTCGAGAAACAAGGCTTTGTAATCCGGAATGATTCCAGTCAAGCTTTTCTTCGCTCGTTCGCGAGAATCGTTTGGGTTACCCCTGATGAATATCCGTTCATACAACAGCAGTTGGACCATATTACCAAGAATATCAGGTAAGAACTCGTCTCAGGACCAGACGCAGCACGGAAGACTAGCCGCTTCTGGGAAAGTGACGCCCCATCTGCAGCCGTAGAAAGCGGGACCCATGTCCGGTCGATGAACGGCACCTCCGCAAGACTACTCGGAGCATAAAGCTTAACTCCTCTAATACCGAAGTAGACTCTGTTCCGTGTCTTTGCTGTTGATATGGCCGAGGCCCAGTTTTGACGGGCTGATTTCGAAGCGTTTCGAAATGTCACTGAGTGGGCAAGCTGCTCATTCCGCCAGCACGCGAAAATGACGTTTGCTATATAAGACGGGATGGCCACGATAATGGCCATGATCTCTGCAATGATGCCAAATGAATTCCAAGTAAACTTCTTTCTGACACTCATAATTCCATAATCAGTACTTGCAGGCACTCGTCGCTCTTCATCCCTCACAATGGCCGCCCGTTTCGCTAAAGAAGCGCCCGATGGGTTCACCAACACCATCAAGAAAGTAGCCATTGTTGGCGCAAGTCTCACCTGGGCGTGAGAAACCACAGAAGCTCGACAATTAACTTCAACATAGGCCGGAGGTCGCATCGGCAAGGCCATCACAGAACAGCTTCTCAAGACCGGAAAACACACAGTCACTGCCATCACACGTGCCGGCAGCACCAATGCCTTGCCAGATGGCGTTGAGAAGGCTCTGGTCGACTACAGCGACGACGAGTCACTCGTAGCCGCGCTTAGAGGACAAGAGTTCTTCATCATCACTCTGTCCCTCAACGCGGCCCCGGGCACTCACAGCGCCCTGCTCAAGGCCGCCGCCAAGGCTGGCGTGCGATACGTCATGCCAAACGCATGGAGCATCAACATGGTCAATGACAACCTCCGAAGGGACATCCCCGTCGGCGGCGTCGTGCTCTCCAATATCGCCGAGGTCGAGAAGCTAGGCATGACCTCCATCACCCTCATGAGCGGCTTCTGGTATGAGTTCAGCCTCGCCGCGGGGTCGAACACCTTTGGCTTCGACTTTAAAAACCGTGCCGTCACACTGTACGACGATGGAAAGAAGACCATCAACACTTCGACCTGGACCCAATGTGGCCGCGCAGTAGCGTCACTACTAAGTCTCAAGGTACTTCCCGAGGACGAAAACGACAAGTCGACGACGATCTCTACCTTCCACAACAAGGTGGTCTATGTCTCAAGCTTCAAGATCAGCCAGCGAGATATGCTGGACAGTGTTTTGAGAGAGTGACGGGAACGACCGACAAGGACTGGAAGATCTCGTACGAGTCGACAGAAGCGCGGTACAAGGAGGGCATGGAGGAGATGAAGCAAGGCAAGCCGGAGGGATTCTACAAGTCGATGTATGCACGTGTGTTCTACCCCAGCGGCGACGCAGACTTTGAACCCCACAACGTTCTTCTGGGGCTGCCGGTGGAGGATTTGGACGAGAGCACACGGTTGGCCATGTTGTTGGAGGGTTCATTGTAGAAGGCGTATCATACTTCACACGACATTTAAATGAAACTACCGGGACAAAATCGCATTCTTTGAATCTTGCAGCTAGAAACACCTAAAATTGCATCTGATCTGGGTCCCGTCACCCTTCTACTGAAGCCCCTCCATGTCCTCTGGGGTAAGCATCTTCTCCAACTGCTTCACTCCATCGACCGGGGTCAACCAGCTCGCTCGTGTTCCGATGAACTGCTCAACCTGAGGCTTCAACTTGTTCTCGACCAGCTTGAAGTCGTCCACCGTGCCAAGACGAAGGATGCTCTTCCCAGGAAGTTCAGAGCTGACGCGGTAGAGAAGCGTGCCGCAGGTCCCGCAAAAGTAGTTGGCCATGTTGTTGCCGGTGGCAATGGTGGTGGACTGGCCAAAGGACTTGAGATTCTCCTGGCCTCGAAGGTGTCGCAGATGAGTGTCCAAGACGGTGAAGTTGGAGCAGAACATCGATGAGCTGATCTTGCGGCAGTCGGAGCAGTGGCAGATGAATCGCTCCGCCAGGCCCGGGCCTTGAAGGGGCTACGATGAGTTGTTAGGTCTGCCAAAACTCCTAACGAGTTGGAGATTGAGATGACTTACGAAGGCAAGCTGAACGGCGCCGCAAAGACAGGTTGCCGTGGCCTCATTCTCGTTGGACCAGCCATCGTTGGTGACGCTGGCAAGAGGGAAAAAGGAGTCGGAGGCAGCCATTGTGGATGAGGTTGAGATTCCGTGTAAAGAGTTATCGTGATGTTGTATGGTAGTTGTTTGTAAGTAGTTGTGTTGTACACTGTTGTAGAGCACAGATTCGTCTCAACATGGGAAGACAGTCTCATTTTATAGAATTTCCTTTCTTGCAATTTTATTCCATGTCCTTCGTGCCAGATAAGAAACTTTTTACAAGTCATCGCAAGCACTCCGTTTAGTGTTTCATTCATTTTCGCCGATAAAGCAGGCTCTAGAAGACTGTGCCATCGAGACGACGTTGCTTCCAATCGCTTAGCGGCCAATTTGGCCGGCTTAGATATCAGTACTGGGTATCAGCCGAGTTACAGCGGCATGGGCCTGTACTGACATGCGCGTTATCTTACACATCGAATGACACCTCTGACGTCAGTCCAGCTTTTCCTCGTGCCCTGTCAAGTCAGCCGGACGGGAGTCTCATTCGGGGTTACAACAGTGGCCGGGGCAGCCACTTCATGCATGCTCATTACGCCGCTCACCGGCGAATTTCGCCAACCCTCCAAAACCTGTCTGCTGCAACTCTGTGTTACATCCGACTCGGCGATAAAGATTGTCGCCAGAAGTGCGGAGACCGACTGAAGTACCGCGATAGCCCTTGCAGCAAACAATCAATTGGCCGATGTCAGATTTTACGATGCAATTATTCCTGTATGGGAGGGGCTGCAGCGCACACCATGCTAACATCAGATGCTGAACGTGGACTCTGAATGATCTTTAACATTGGGTATCTATTTGGCAAAGGCTCAATACGACGTCGACTTTCCATCACAACTCCTTAAAGTGCTCCTTCTCCTTGGCCGCCTTTTCCGCCTCCAGCGTCTCCTGCCATGTCATCTTGGAAACGCGAGGAGGAGGCTCGCGCTTGCCCTTGGACGGGCGCGGGTCGCTCGGGGGCACGCAGTCGACAACGTCGCCGTTGTTGGAGGGTCGGCTGGAAGCTAGATGCATCGTCGTGATTAGCATTGGAATTTGAATGACAGGGAAGCCACAAGAAAAATCGGCGACACATACCCATGGCGTTGACCACAGTCATCGCTGCCTTGTCGGCCTTGTCACCGAGAGTCTGGAGCTGGTTTCGGTTAGCCTCAAGTTCACTAGTTTCTTGGGGTTGATGGTTCCTACAAAGCCCATGATTGTTTTGCTGTAGGTAGGTATGTTTGGTACTGGGTAGTCTTCAAGAATGCGAAGGCAAGTGTTGAGGTTCAATACGTTGTTTTAAGGTTGTTCCCATCTATTTAACCTCCGAAAGGCTTGACACAAAGCTTGCAGCCCTCCATAATGACAACAACCTGCCTTGTTTGCCTAGCCACGCGGCTAGGTAGTCGGGCAACGCTACGCGATCACCTGATGGATCATTCCCAGCTGTGCCCCGGGGCTGGGTGATGCCAAGCCAAATTTTCCGCCAATCCAGCTCGTAGTTGGGGATCGCGTACCCTGAGATTTGGCGTCATTCCTGCACGGGTACGAGAGTCATTTTAATGGCATGGCCTGGGAGCCACCCCCCTGAAAGCTTAGAGGGTGGCGCACTTTCTCACATCATAACAGAAAGTGTCCATCTCTCAAGTCAATCAAAGTTCTTGTTTTATCGAGTCGAGTGATGCGTTTGGTGAGGACTTCCGTGACTCGGTCTTTGGTGGGCAGTTGTCGGTGTTCCAGTTGGCCATTTGAAGCTGAATAGAGCAATACATAGTAACATTGAAGGCATATTGTAGAGTCGCAGTAGCAATACCAGCTCTCGAATTGGATGACAGCTGCAGAAATGAATAGTGTGGTTCTCTTAGGTGCTATGGGCGACTCAACCTTGAATAGATGACCAATCCGCAATATGAAGTTTCGAGATCAAGCTACCAACTACCTTCAAGGTTTCTTGTTTTGCTTTCTTCACTGCCGCTATATCTTGTGTATGGAAGCTGCGGTACTCAACCACAAGGGAAACACCACAGTATCAAAGCTTTTGCCATCTCTTAACCACAATCCTTTGGGCTCAACCCTACATGAACTATGACAATGCGTTGTTTTCCGGAACTGAAGACCTACGCGGAAACTGACATCCTTTGACTGTCGAATACATTTTACTGGCGCATAATTGCCGTTGATACTTTGCTTTGATCGATGATTCTGAGTCTCATTGCCGAATACAGAAATGGACCACGGACTTCGTTCTGTGATATCTTCGACTGAGGAAATCACGCCTCGTCGAACTAAGTCTAGTTGCATTAATAACAAGAGGCAGGCTATTGAAGCTATTGAAGAGAAGGATTCGTCGCAACAGAGACACCTTACAGAGTTGCCATAAGACCAGCTGGCCGACATTAAGAACAGGAGCCAAACACGCTATATGTCTAAGCTCGGGACCAGCCTTGGTTACACAAATCGAGAAGCGGGAGGTAGGGTCCTTTTGACTCATGTTAGCTTTAGTAGCCACCTTAGTTGCAAGGCCTCACCAATCCAACGAGTGGTCGGGACTTCCTTCAGAGAAATACTCGGAAAGCTCCCTTACGAGAGCAAACGGCCGAGAATTCCGGGACATATCCCGAATGTGATGCCAAGCTTGCAGCGGTCAGCAACATGGTTGTGATCTTCGGTGCTTGACTCATGCATTCATGACAAGCATCGTCTCGATGCCTTATTCAGCCCTCCGTCGCGAGGAGGCTAGATAACAAACGTCGACGGTCCCATTTTTGATGATACTCAAATCCTTCAGTTGAGCTCACGAAACCCTCACCAACAGAGTTGAGCGATAGCTGGCGAATCTTAATGTTGCTCAGGCCAACGATCGGCTATCTTCATCCACTTCTCATCACTGCGAGCAAGGTAATGGTTGTGGACCAGCCACCCGCGCCTTGAACCAATATTTGATGATGCTATTACCCACGAGCTAGATCCACGAGCCAATCTGAGACGGGCGCAAGCCGTCGGAGTTCTCGGTTCACTATTCTCTCCGTGAAGACGAAGGTGCATAGACAACGATATCCGGCAAAGTCCGGGTCGACTTGCCCTTCTCCATACTTTTCAACTAGATTGACCCATTAATATTCCCAAAACCGCACCATACGCGTGGGGAATGTCACCTATAGTGTCATGTAAGGCTCGTGCTACCCTGCGGAGAAAACACATTGCGATCGACACCCTGTCAGCCGCCAGGACTGACGATCGCGCGGGAAACAGTAGAGTGCCTGCATCTCACAACAGTTTCTGTTGATCGTCAACATGAAACTTTTATAACCCGTTCGTCTTATTTCAACCATCATGCGAATGCAACAAACCCCCTCCCCTTCGGCCAGCCCGAATCGCCACGAAACTTTCCACCAACGGCGTTGACCACTTCCTGCCCCCGAATGAGGACTTGGCGCGTTAAGCTTATCTCAAGTCTCGAATGTCGACATTCTTACCGCCCGTCGGCTATGACGCCATGCAATCTCGGCCGACGATCGCTCCAAACTCCCATGTCGCCCGACACCCCGTCTCGGAGCCGCCCGCCGAGTCATGTACGCGGGAGCGCGACCACGCTCGCGGCGACACAGAACAAAGAGGCCGACACACGTGCCAGCTCGCCCGGAGCGGTCAAGATTGGGTGCCGTTGATCTTTTCTTGGAACAGGGGCAATGGCACAGTACCAACCGCCTCAAACCGACGTCGCAGCGGGTTCAGCCCCTGACACAAAAATAGGGCCCCCCCTCCCCTGGACGTGACGCTGCGTTCTGTTCCCCAGGACAGCTAAATTACTTGAGACGATCCATTCTATTCTGAACTCTATTTGCCGGATTCCGGGGTGCTGAACCGGGCGGGCGGTACCCGCGTTTAACTGACTAGTGCAGGCTCATCCCGGCCTGGCTGTCGTACCCGCGTCTACACGTCGGCGGGAGCGCTTGCGAAAAGGTCAAACCCTGGCGTTTGAGACTTTGTATGTGAGGCACGTGGGCAATCAGCAGGTAAGGGCAAGGGGTCGAGGGATGGGGGAGAAACTTGAGGGCTGAAGTCGAGAAGTTGCCGAAGCTCTTGGCGACAGAGAAATTGTCGGTTCGGAGCCAACAGCAATATTCCCCACGGTGGGAACTGTTTCTGGGATTGGGTGTGTGGTTGGTGGGACGCACCGATAGTGTTGGGCTGCTACTCACCGTCCTCGCATCCGGAACTGGGAGGCGATTCATGATGTGAAGTCTGGGCGAAACATTTTGCGGGCGAAAAGGCTTGGCTCAACAACACATCTGCAAGTGGTGAGGTCACTAGAAATTTTCAAAAAAAAGAGTCTTTGGCTATCATGTGCCATCCATGTTCAAATCACTGATGGCATCGGAGTACGACGGATTTCAAGGTGGATTCTCGCAGTAGAATCGTGACGTTGAATTTGCCTCTAAGCGCCAAAGTATAATCCCAAACCGCCGCCTAGTTTCCGGTCTGTCCGGTAAACGCCGGCACGAGTTTCCAAACGAGACAAGATGAGAGATGCGATATTCAAATTCAGTAATCAATCTCGTTATTGGTAGTACGAATATCTGCTCAGAACAAAACCCAGGCTAACTACATGGTATCAAACATTTACGTATCCATGAACTCCTCTCAATGCCGCCCTATCCCGTCAACTATCACGACTAAAACTTAGTTGGCCTCGGCGCCCTGGGCACCGCACTTCTTCTCGCAGTAGTAGGTGAACTCGTCACCGCCAATGTGCCACGCCTCAGAGTTGCAGCCAAGGCCGTCCTTGGACCACGGATCAGCAAGAGTCGGTTTCGATCAGGTCGCTAGAGTCAACTTACAAAAGTGCAGTCGGGGCACTTATCCCACTGCTTGTCGCCCGTGTTGCGGTTCTTGTACATGTCGCAGGCGCACTTGGTGGCGTCCGGGAGGATCTCGTAGTTCTTGACCCAGTTGTAGCTGGGGCTGAAGGGGGTGCCGCCGACGGGCGAGTTGCTCCTGCCCTTGACGCAGACGGCGGTCTTGTGGAGGTCGGCCGTGACGCTGTTACGGATGGTCAGGTTGGGTGGTGGTCAAGGAGAGGAATGGTGGCACATACCCAGCGGCGAAGACGGTGAGAGCGACGAGCGAGGGAATGTACATGATGGCTTGTGGTTGATGCGTGAGGTGGAAGTCTGAAGCTAGAGTCTGGAACACAGGAGATGTGGAAACTGAGTGATGTGAAAGATGGATGGGAAGACTGAATTGTGGATAGTGCAAAAGGTGGTTGGGAGAGACGTTCAAATACAATTCCGATCTTCGAGTCGAACAAGACAAGATCACCGAGCCCAACAACACCCTTCAACAGAATCACCAGTCATCATCTCGATATAGCGCTCGGCTTACCTCATTGAGCGCGCCCAATCTATTACAAACCCGCTATCGAATCGCATTACTCAGTCCCACGATGCGGTCGCAACCGGGCGATTTCTGGTGTTGCGAGAGCATGATCTACACGCCGGGATACCCGCAACGGCTCGCCCAACCGTTCCACCTCGTGATGCTGCTGAATCGCGCAACACGGAGTCGCACAAGGTGTTGCCGGACCCCGATCAGGCAACCAAGGCTGTCTATTCGATGGAGCTGAGGCATGGGTGCATGTACTCATCAGAGTCGGTGACCTTTTCGGATGGGGCAGAGCGGCTGATCTTTGCCGCGGGTGAGATATCAAAGAGGGAGCCTCGTGGATGCGGAGATATTATGCTGCGAATGATACGAGAGTGGGCGGGCCAATTTATCTGGGGACTCGACCATGACTCGCAGGGGTGATGCTGTGTTCCGATGAAGGTCGACTGCACTGCATCCTTGCCGGTCTTTACGGTCGGATGAACCCCACCTTTGCCGTAGAATACCGGGCTGCATTCGGGCGAGATGTAAGTGACGGCTTGTTGAGTCTGGTCATCACCGTCACTTCGACGATGTGTATAAAGTCCCGACCAAATCCCAAACTTGGTAAACACCTTCTCATCATCGCCATCAGTCACTTCCACATCTCCAATCTTCCCAGTCCCTTCTGCCCAAAATGGTCTCCGCAAGCCTCCTCAGCATCCTCATGGCCACGGCCGCCAGCGCCGCCCCCTACATCACCGAGCGCAACCTCAATAGCACCAAGTGGACTCCCAGCCACAAGCTCGCGTCCGACGAAGTCATCCTCTACGGCAACGGCCGCAGTACGTCTCCCTTACCCTTTCAAACTCACGCATAACTAACACCCCCGTTCCAGTGGAGGTCGTCCACGAGAGCGTCTGGAACGCCCTCCTCGCCCAGCAGAACATCTCCCCCGAGACCCCCAAGCTCGACCAGGCCTGGCTCGACGACGCCGACCACCTCGCCGAGGCGGCCTACAACGAGACCTCGGACTCGAACCTGCACACGCGCGACTGCTCCGGCACCTTCTCCGTGGTGACGGACAAGTCGGAGCGCTTCGTCGACTGGGACGTGCAGATGGCGCCCGTCGTCATCGGCCAGGGCTCCAAGGGCATCGACGTCTCCGTCGCGAGCTCCTACTCCGTCTCCAACACCGTCTCGGGCAGCGCCGGCGTCGACATCAAGGCCATCAAGGACCGCCTCGGCGCCAGCTTTGGCATCAACTACTCCAAGACCTGGACCACCCAGGCCACCGTCACCGTCCGCGGCACCATCGACGAGGGCTGGACCGGCACCGTCATCACCAAGCCCTGGAAGAACCGCCGCTACGGCCGCACCTTCCAGGGCTGCCCCGGGTCCCTGCAGCAGACCGGCACCTGGATCGCCGACTCCTTCGAGGAGGGCTCGTACGAGGGCGTCAAGTGGGTCGCCGGTGCCATTACCGTGTGCGCCAAGAAGCAGAGCAGCATCCCCCTGTCGCGCTGCAACGGTGACGGAGACTTCAAATAAGGGAGACGCGATGCGATGATCCTCAAGATAGGATGATGTGTTGTGGCGGACCTTGAAGATCTTGATGCTTTGATGGACTGATGGGATGGATGACTGGGGTGTCGGATCCGGGAGATGTTTCTTTACGCATACGATGTAGATACTTGGCTTTACGACTTGACATATACCCGACCGGCCGCGCAATGGGCCTTAATAGAAGAAGTTGTACATACCTGTATGATGGGATCATTTTTGCATGTTTCCTGATGTGAGACGGCCCGGACGGCGAAGTGGGGCCGAGCCGGTCGGTGTCCGGTGTAAGATCCGCCGACCGGAATCGGGTCGACGACATCAGAAACACCGATGGGATCGCGGATCCGGCAGCTGCAAGCATCACCAGGTACCTTCCAAATTCAGTAACACCAATTCATCCGAGCCTCGGACTTCCAAAAACGCCCAGCACTCCCCAATCCAAGTCATGACGTCACTCATCATCATCATCATATGTCGCCTTCAGCCAGTGACGCGACGAACACGTCCTAGACGTGTCCGTGACATGCTCCCAGCCCAGTTCCTCAAAGCTGCAAACTTTCGCACCCTACTCGCAAGTCTGTCTGCTCACTCTACAATCGTCCTGATGCACTCCTCCGCGCGCCACATTGCAAAGCAAATCGCAACACACCCCGAGACCAAATCTTTCGCAAAGCAGGTCCAGAGAAACATGGCTACCGGAACTCCCTCAGAGACGGCCAAGGCGCAGGCCTCGTCCGACACGAACACGCCGACTTTCGAGACCATCGGAGTCAAGAACACCGACATTGTGCAGAAATCCGGCGTGTCGCTGTCGCAGAGACAGAAGCTGCTTGTCGGAAGTGTGCTCGACGTAGGGATCATCCCCGCACCTCAAGCTGCGAAGCTAATGGACTGCAGCTGTTCGAGGGCAACCCGACCTTGAAGCACCTCTCCCTCTGGTCCAAAAACGCAACCTTCCAGGACAACATTACTGTCGCTGCCGGATTCGACAAGTACGCCGCGCAGTGGTACGGCCTGCCCGCCCTGTTTGACCCGATCAAGATCCAATCGCACACCGTCACATCGGCCGGAAATCCCATCGAGCTGCAGCTGAAGAACACCTACACCGTCAAGGGTATCAAGACGGAGCAGACGATGGAGAGCGTCGTGCAGATCGAGGTTGGCGACGATGGCAAGATCGTCAAGGTCAATGACAAGTGGAACAACGATCTGCCCGACGGGGCGTTTTCTCAGGTACGTGAAGCTCTCGGTGTATCGTATTCCAACGCCCTGTGGACAGTCGTGAGGCTGTTGAGGCAGGTTGGGGTAGCGGTTTTTTGTCGAGTCTCGCTGTGGCGACCCTTTTGGGTAGGCGGAGACTTCCATCGTGAGTGGACGTGGCTGACTTTATGCAGGCGCTTCGGAAGCTTAATGCGGTGACTGTGCCCGCGTTCGTCAAGGTGCCTAAAAACGAAGAGGAAGATGCGAAGTTAAAGGCAGAGCGGGAGAAGCATACGCAGTGATTTTCCAGCAACGACTACACATGTGCCCATGTTCGCATCATGTATAATAGCACGCATGGACTGACAATAAGCCAACGCATCTGGTTTCCCACTGAAATGTCGGGTTGTATCTCATGTGTTATAAGTGACTACTGTCATAAATTGATAGGCACCCTAGGTGCCCTTGATGATACAAATAAGGCCGCTTTGGTTGGCACTAGGCAGGATCAGTGCCAAAAATTAGCTCAAGAGACGTATGCCGGGTCATGGGTGTACCAGACCTGGAAACAATGTCCCTGGTCTGTTAGCGTGTGATTCAATAGTATCCTGAGCCTCTCCACCATCTGGAGTAGGTGCTGTGATCTAAAACACGGCGTTAGCTCATTCCCAAGTTCTATCGGCATGCCACAAACCTCTATGACCGCTGATACCCAGCTGATCAGCCACATTGACGTAGCCTTCTCGTGTGATCCTCCCGCCCTTCTTAATATTCTTCACCATATCCTCGTCGCCCTGCCAGACGCTCCGGCAGAATGGACACGTCACCTCGGAGGCACCATAGCCTTTGCGCTTCGTCGCAGCCCACGTCTCAAAGCACTCTTTGTGGATGTTCTGGCCGCAGGCGGCGCGACACCAGACGATGCTCTCCTTGCTCTGGGGCTCGAGTTCGCAGAAGCAGATGGGGCAGTCGCCTTCGACGGGCTTGCGGTTCTTGTCTTTGGAGGAATCGGGCTCGGATGGGTTGTCAATCGGCGGGGCATTCTCGAAGATCTCCTTGAGTTCGGTGGTCAGGAGGGCCAGTTGATAGGTGTATTCGAACTTGGCGCGGAGGACCCGGGACATGACCTGGGCAAGGTTAGAGTCGCATGGCAACCGTGGGGGAGCTGCATACGTAGAGCCAATGCTTGCATTGATTCCCCTTGAGGAAATGTGGACAACTGCACGACGGCCGCTGGGCGATTCTGACTGTGTAGATGTTGCCCGTAGATCCGGTCAACTCGACCTCCTCCTCTGGAACATCGGCTGTACCGCATTGCCGCCGTTCGAGAACATAGAATCTGGGGATGTTAGCAACAGCAACCCAGATAAGAGTCCCCGACGCCAATCACCTCTGCGTCACAGCCCGGCTGTACACTTCGTCGAAGTTCTGTGGTGGCTTGGCGCGGAATCGGCGCAGTCGCTTCTCTCCGCCAGCGTTCTTTTTCGCCTTCTTCTCGGGGGAGGCAGCTAGCGATGCATCCTCGACAGCAGCCGACTTTCGCTTCCGCGACGGCGACGCTGTCGGGGTTGATGCCGCTTCGCTTGTGGAGTTTCCGAGGCTCTTGCTGTATCCGTACGGCGAGCGGGCCGCCGAGTGGCTGGTCGTGGAGGCACAAGGGGCCCCCATTGTGATGGCGACGGAGGGGCAGTTGGTGGGGTAGGAAGTGAGCGATCGTGATGGCGAGGGCGGGAAGAGGATGGGAGAATCTTGTTGAGCAGCTGAGATGGATTTGCAAAAAGATTTTCCCGCCGTGGATAGAAAGAAAGAGCGCAATGGCGATTACAGTTCGTTCCTTCCACGTTATCGGGTACCTGAGCGCACTTGCCCCCACGAACCATCAATGACGAAGAGCTTCGACGCACGGGCCTTTTCGACGCGGAAGCGACGCGAGTCACGTGCCTTTGCTGGACCTTATCTTATCGACTATTTCCGGCCATCCGGGTCTCCGTGCGCGGGAATTCCGTCAGGGCGGAAATCCCGCGCTCATCTACCTTGAGCAACAACAGGGCAGTGAGTCGCGTCGGCCGCTGGACTCCCAAGTTCAATGTCAACGGATGCCGGACAGGCGGTTCAGCACCCGCAACTGCACTTAGATTCCCTGCTCTGCATCAGGGTAAAGATGGGCCCCAGATGGGGTCCACCAACCCATTGACAACATCGAGCCTCCCCTCGACAGAGGTAGGGTATCTGGGGGAATATCTAATCAGTTTTAACATGGCCAAGTCATTCACGTCTCTATCTTGTCTCGACTGCTGAGATTTCAACATGGCAGCAGGCAGCCAGGAGTACAGCCTGGTAGCGGGCATCCTCGAGTCTCTCACTCTCTAGGAGAAATGCAACCTCCTCTCCGGTGAGAAAATGTGTGAGACTGCAGACGTCCCACATCTGGCATACACAGCGACGGGCCAGCCGGCGTGCGCGGCTCGCGATGGACCGATGGCACCCACACAACACTTGAACTACTGGGCAAGCAAAGCCATCATCCAACGTACCACTTTACCTAAATCGCATTCTTGCTGCTAGCCCCCGCCGCTTCTATTCCCGCGATCAAAGCATCATCAGTGAAAGTCGCAGGCTCTCGGCGCCTCCGGTCAATCTTGAGATCAAACACATCCAGGCGCTGATACCCGCCGACTACATCATGATACTGCTTCCCCTCGATGCAATCTTCCACATCCATGTCTGCATACAGAATTCCTTCCGAAGCCTGCAGGTAGTCCACAGGCTTCTGTTCTAATGTGTCCGGGTCAACCGTAAACCCCTGCAGTAGCGTCCCGGCAGGGTCCAAGAACATGGTCGCACCGAGCTGCGAGTTCTCCAGCGCCTGTGTGACAACCTCTCCCAGGCTAGACCCAGAACCCACAGTGTCGACTGCATCCTGGCCTAGAACCCCTGAGCAGAGCACGCCAAAGCACTTGGCCTCGAAGCAATGAGCCGCCGCCCGCGTCCTGTTGGCAGCAACATTGTCATAATTGGCACCCTGCGCCACACTAGAACCCCCCGCGCCCTGAGACGAGCTTCCGACTTTGGGAACTCTGGTCGGCCAGATCGCCGGCCACGTGGAGATGTGAATCTGCTCGCCCTGCGACATGAGCGCGTACCTGGCGAGCGGGTTCGTGTTCTCGCCGCAGATGAGGTTCCCGATCTTGCCGAAGCGCGTTTCCGCGACTCGCAGGCCTTAGCCGTCTCCAGGCGCCCAGGTCAGCTTCTCGAAGAAGGTGGGCATCAGCTTCCGGTGGTGCACGAGAATCTCGCCGTCGCTGCCGATTATGACATTGGAGTTGAAGAGGCCCGCGCTGCTGCTGCGCACCTTCTCTGAGATGCCCACGCTGACCATGACGTTGAGTTTCTTTGCCGTGGCGCGGATCGCGTCGACCTCGTCGCCGTCGACGTAGACTGATTCCAGAGACATGCGTTTGAAGAGGTCGTGGTTCTCGGTGGGAGGGCGCAGGGCGGACCAAATTGGAAATGCCGGAATGTACGTTTCTGGGAAAACGACGAGGTTGGCTTTATTCTTGGCGGCTTGGTGGATGAGGGAGATGGCCTTGTCTGTTGTCCGTCGAGCAGAGAGGAAGACGGGTGCGACGTGGCACGCGGCCACCCGGATGGGATTGGACATCGTAGTCGGTAATCTGCAGTCGGTAATCTGCAAAGGTGCTGTGAAAAAGCTTGGTCAGTCTAAGAGTGAGTGCTAATCACTTGCATCGAGTTGATTACCACTTATACAGTGGTTGAAGCTCTGGCGATGTTTAACATTACTTGCCCCAAATGGCTGTCCAGGGATGTCGTCAGCTAAAAGTTGGAGAAGGGCTCGGAGCTTCATCTGTTCTCCGATTTGGCATCCTTCTCAGTCGCTTTGATTTGATGGCGGGATTTGGTCCGCCTGTTCCGCCCACTAACTCAAATCCCGGCTGCAATCCTGGGATGTTTTCTCAAGTTCCGCCTGTCGCCATGCATCATATGCTTTCACTCTGGTCGCTTGACCTTTGGCAGAAGGCTGGTGTCAATTCCTAATGATACTCGTAGCATCTTATCTCTCTCGTGGCGCTCAATTCCTATCAGCAAGGTTGTGATGATGCACCGCGACCGGAGATGCGCGACCGAAGATTTCAAACTCGAGTTGAGTTGTGGTTCAAACAAAGACCTAGCGTCCCCGGAAAGGAGACTGGCAACGCGCGGCGTTCTAATACTATCCTAGCCACGATACAGACACGAACATTGATTGCTTGAAGATGCACGAGCAACCGGACGCGGTCGAACTGCTTGAAACTCCGACTGACGGGCGCGAGCGCCGAGCATGTCAATCGATCGACCCCGAAGGCTTCTTCATTCGACACCCACCCGCCCCTCACCATCTAGGGTCTTTTATCACGCCTGATGAACTTCTCTTCCAGACGATTCACATGGGCGCCGCGGTAGTCGACAAAAGCGACTGGATCCTCGTCATCGACGGTCTCGTAGAACGATCATTCGCCCTCACGTTCGATCAACTCCGCCGACTGCCGCGCAAGTCTGTCACGGCATTCCACGAGTGCTACGGCAGCCCAGTGAAGCCCCCAACCGAGGCAGTATGGAGAATAGGCAACGTCGTCTGGACAGGTGTACCGCTGTCGCATCTTCTAGGACTCGCTCGACCGTTGCCCGAGGCAAGATTTGTATGGTCTGACGGGCTCGATCATGGCACTTTCCATGGCGTCACAACGGATCGATACCAAAAAGACCTGCCGATGGACAAAGCTCTCAGCTCGGAAGTCATTGTTGCGTATGAGATCAACGGGGAGCCCCTTAGCAAAGAGCGAGGTGGACCTGTCCGGCTCGTTGTTCCGGGATGGTTCGGAACCAACATGACAAAGTGGCTCTGCCGGATATCGCTGCAGGACAGGAGGGCGGAAGCACCATACACAACGACATTCTACAACGAACTTGACCCAGAGGATCCGCTTGGAAACAGAAAACGGCCTGTCTGGAAGGTCGAAGTGAACTCCATTATTTCGAAGCCAGAGCCTGGCGTTGATCTCAAGGGCCCCGATGTGCTAGTTGAAGGTTGGGCGTGGTGTCATGAAGAGGTTACTGAGGTATCAGTCAGCTTCGACGGAGGAGATTCATGGGTCAACGCGAGTGTGGCAAACAGGATGGAGTTTGAGTGGCAGAAATGGAGCGTGGTCCTGAGCCTCGCGGCCGGGGATTACTCAGTCCTAGCTAGGGCAATGTCGGCGTCGGGACAATTGCAGCCCCTTTCCGGGCGACGAAATCATGTTCACACAGTAAATTTTAGTATTCAAGACTCAACTTGAAATCACTAGAGCAGGTTTGTTCTCTCATCTGATCCCTCCCCGTGATGCAAATGCCTCTTTCTAGCCTTCGCAAGCATATCGCGGTCAACGTGGGGTCCGTGAAAGACGGCTTTGCGAGAGAACCTCCACCCCAGCCACGTGAAGAGTAGCAGAACTGCCGTGACAACACTAGCATATGTCAGTATTCGGCTTCTTCCATCAGTCAGAAGGGTATGGCCTGCCCGTTGTAATTCATGTTATGGCGCGTGATGGGATAATCCGTCGGAACGCAACAAGCAAAGACCAGCAGGATAGCCCAGATCGTCGAGATGAGATTGACAGCGTACCCAAACCGTCCCAGATCGAAGGGGCGCTCGGGAAGAAGCTCATCTCTGTCCACGAATAGCAGAATAGCTTGCGGAATGACGTAGGATCCAACGAGGAAGATGATGGACGCGCTGACCATGAGCGAAAAGGCCGCCTCGGATCCAATAAATATGAGACCATACAACTGAGTTTGTGCTGTCAGCTACATGTATTTCCAGTCATCTTGAGAACCCTTAACTTACGATGGAGAAGCCTGTCTGCAGCAAGGCAGCGTTGAGAGGCATGCCAAAACGCGGGCTGACCTGTTTCCACAGATCAGAACGAGGGAAGCATTCGTCGCGCGCGGCGGACCAAAGGGACCGAGACGATCCTGTGATGTTGGCGACAACGCAGGCGAAGAAGCAGATGGTGAAGGCAACCATGAGCACCACCGTAACACCGCGGCTGCCGGTCGCTTGTTGGTAGATTTGAATCAGGGGGAGACCACTAGGTGCGTTCAGGATCGCATCCATGTCTTTGATGACGAACATGCAGGTGCACGCGAAGGGAAAGACTGTGGACTTGGTCAGAATGGCTGTCTAAGACATTAGAAGTAGAGGTACCTGTTATGAGGCCGATCAGAACAGGATATAACTAATGTAGTTCAGCAAGTGAAAGTTGATCTAGAGAAGTCAACTCACGATGACTTTAGGCCCGTTGACGGATGGGTTTGGGATTTCTTCCGCCATGTGAACCCCCGCGTCTGTTCCGAGGAACCCATAGAGACTGTTAACGAAGCAGAGCACCCAGGTATAGGGGTGACTGCTCCAACCGCTGGAAATTGTCGTGTCTGTGAAGACCCATTTAGCGGTGTTGTAGTTGGGGTAGGAGCTGATCAGCATGGTGAGAGTCGTGATGAAAAATGTCAACATCGAGAACCAGACTTGACGGTAAGTAAGTTGCTGACCGATGTGCGTTAAAGCATGTTGTGACACTCACAGATGAACCTGTTGAAGGCAGGTAGTATTCGCGCTCCGAAAACGTTCGTCCCAACTGCGACCAGAATAACAGCCACATACACAAGATACTTGTGCCATGGTTGAATCACGTACTCTGGCTGTATGAACTGAACAATAGAAAGTATCATGCCGGATATGAAGTTGGAAGTACTTGCGCCTCCAAGCCAGCTCCCGATGACAGTGACAACGGCCGTGCTGTCAACGAAAAAAAGTCCATCAGCTCCCCTCACAAGGTTGTCAACGTAGCACATCATAGCACACTGACCTGTATGAATTGAACGGCGCCCATTCGGGAGGGGATAAGATATACGCCCAATAATATTGCCCACCGGCAACGGGAAACGCGGATGTCAATTCAGCCATCCCAAGAGACACAATGCCGATCATGAGCGCTGCAGGGAACAGCATGAAGATGGAACCAGACGTAGAGCCCTGTCGCAGACCGCCTCCAAGTGCACTGTTTTGGAAACAAGTTAAGCAATCTATCGTGCGGGTACCAGTTGGGAATCAAACTCACCTTGCGAAACCGTTCCAAGTGCAAATCAAGGCGTACGCCAGAGCCAGAAGCGAGAACATTGAGAATTGCCGGGGCATCTCCCTGGTGTATCCCGACGCCTCCAACTCAGCGTCGTCATAATTCCAATCCTCATCGCTAGGTCGTCGCGGTTGCTGATTGCCGATAGTATCGCCTTTCTTATTTGATTGGGCTGTCGTCCCGTATCCCGCTCCCGCATGGGGTGCCATTGTAATGTCTGGTGAGGACCTGATGGACATGTGTTTGTGAAGTTCTGATAAGAGATAACCAGCCACCGGTGTCGCAGAGTAAAAACTTAGCGGTATCGGCGGTAAACAAGCGAAGCGATCCCCCGACGACGATTTCCGTATCGGGCAATTCGGAAATTCCTCGGGAAGTCTGTTCCAGTGTCTCCTCAACTGTCAGTATTCCATTAGTTGTCTAGTGAAGTCAGTTCTGCAGAAGGCTTTCCTGCAAATATTAATTGTGGCTGTTTTCTTTGCGGACGTTGCGGAATCATTTAAGCGGAGAGGCAAACAGGAAAATCATCTGAGAATGCGGACCAGCGGACACAGTCACAACGTGCAGTTAACATACGTATTTGTGTCACCCATATAGAACTTGATGTTCTCGTCATTGGATATTCATTCTCCCGTCCGATCTGCTTTCCCGTCATAGAAGCACCACCCCTTTCGTTTCAAGAAAAGAGTCTTGCGCAGAGGTATGAAAACTGCCTAGCCCCGGTAACCATCTTGGAGCTATCTTCAATCAGTATAGGATGCTAGCAATCGAACTAGTTGGAATGGCGGTGTTCTTGCATTTTGAAGCATGAAACCATATATAATTCGTCTTCCAACCTCCACGTGTCCACGCATTCTTTAAGGATTGGCATAGCCCCGAGAGTCCTGTCTATCCTGAGGTGGCTTCCAAAGCACCCATCCAGTAACCACAGCCAACGTCACTGGAATGGCAAACGCAAAGTAGATCCAAATTTTGGATGATAAAGGTGAGTCTGTCTCGGGGTGTTCCGCGTCGTTCATCAGCATCTATACTGCGATTATATGCTTCGGGGCAAAATGCCTGATCTGGCATCGATCGCATTTGGACTTACCCGACTGAAAATCAAAGAACGTCATGCTGAAAATAGCTGCAATGAATGTCCCCGGCAGAAACGCAGCGCCAAACAATGCCAGAGCCTTTCCGGCTCGCGCAATGTCCCTCTGCTCATCAGAAAGCCTCAAGCTGACTTTGGAATCGTAAAGGGCCAGCGCGGCAACGATCAACGATATCTAAAGTCCATCAGTTCCCGACCGTCTGTGGTAGGGGCAGAAGCTCACCATTCCTCTTTGGATCTCCAAGCGGTCCGCGGACACTGACTTGTAGTCTTCCAAAAGCTCGAGTCGGTAACTCTGACACCTTAGACGGCCTTCCAATTCCTCGTGGATACGCCGCAAGTCGGCGTTTCTTCCGTGCTGGAGAACCTTTTCGCTGAAGCAATTCATTGCCCGCTCCATGGCAACGACGGCTTTGAGCGACTCTAATGGAGGTTCCAGCAGCAGCTCGTTGTTACAGCTCGTGAGGTCTTCGGCGATTCTGTCAAGGTCGTCTTCCAATATCTTCCGTTTGGAGAGATCGGCTCTCTTGATCTTTCGCAACTGGTCCTTGATGCTGCCCTCGATGTAACGTATTCTACGCCGACAAGCTCGCTGCTTGCGTTCCGGACCTTCTGGACCTTTATTCTTTTTGCCGACGTGTAGGTAGTGAGACATAATGAAGCCGGGCAGAAGCATAGGGTGGCCTATCTCTGTGGCGACCCGGCGAAGGTCTCTGATACATTCAGATAAGTTGAGATTGGGCGTTCCTCGGACAAATCCCAAGGTCTGGCGACGCTCAATAGAGTAGGACAGAACCACCTGCCATCCACGGACTGACACTTCCTCGTGAACATAGTGTCGACTGAAGATGATTTCTGGAATAGTCACCTGTCAACGTGCCTTCTCTTTCGAAACAAGCAAACCATGAAACTAGGGCCGGGATGGCTTTGGAGCATACGTATATGAGGATCTTTGCCTTTGAGTTCAACGTATTGATGCCAAAAGAGTGGTCCGACAATTGCAGTCACTTCAACTGCCTGCAGTGGGAGCTTGAACGTCTCCATCATGACCTGAAAGGTTTCGGGCGAAAATGGAATACGACAAGGGGCGAAAGCATGGAAATCTTGTGTGTCTTTCTGAATACTATTACGGGAATCAGATCTCTCAGCTTGTAATACAGGGCTTTGCCCCATTTCTCGCGAACGGGATAATGGCCTTCCTAACTTACATCAGACGAAGGCTACTGAGAAGTCGAGGGTTGTGCTCTGGTGTTTCGGGCACGAATTTCCCCTGCATTTTGGTCAGAACCGCCGGAAAGGTCTCCCAGTTTCAAGCCCGAGCACAGTATTTGCCACCCTGTTCGCTTCCCGGGAGAGGCTGGGGAGGGAATCCATCGCACCTCCCGATGCACAAAATGCAAGACCTCGCGCTCCGGTAGGTCGCCATGGTACACTTGAGTTCCATCCTGGTATATGATAAGTATCCCACACTCGAAAGTATTTGTCTATTAATGTGTCTTCCGAAAGACGATGACCAGTGTTTCCACTTACAGCGTAATTGAATATTTCCAGATAGCTAGTCTCCTCATAAACGCTCGTGCACTCAGCCAAGGCTCTCCTGAACACGACCTTGTCCATTTTTGACTTTCCAGAGGTCCATGAATCACGTAAAAGATGTGTGGTGTGAGATGTTCCAACTTGAACTTTCCCTCAGACGAAAAGCTCCTGAAGAGTCAATGAGGGGCTGTCAATTAGATGCTACGTCATTGCTCTTGGTTCTGTGGACTGCGGCTGGCTCATGCTGTAGATCGCATGTAGGTTGTGCAATGTGCCCATGCAGCTGTGCCGAATGACCCGCCTCATGCAAGTAAGCATGAAGCCATTCTTCGGTTGTCCACGTCATCACCATCATATCGACAGAGTTGATTTGGGATATTTAGGGTGATACTGTGATATTGTAGGGAACAGATGCGGCCCCCAAGTGAGCAGGGTAGCCAACGTCCTCACACGTGCTATCTCAGATATCATATTCAATCTCCTGTTCGACCTCGAGAGGGTGCCCAGCTCTCAGCATCAAACTCAGCGCTGGACAATCACAGCACGGTCCCAATTGTAGGACATATCCAGTGGCAAGTTCAGTCCGCGTCTTAGACATCGAGATACTGAATTCAGTGGCCAACATCGCATGGGCTCATCGTCGCCGAAAACCAGCTCAGAACCACGGTTTAGGTATGTCGCGCACTCATTTCCTGTTCGCAAACTATGAAATATGAGTGACAGTTTCAGTGTCGTCGTATCCCAAAGTTAGGCTTTCCCAAATGGAACATGAAATCACTGCACTGCATTGAGGCGGCTAACCGGACGTCGAGGATAAATGTCCTCGACAACTGCAACGTGCGGCCCGACAAAGCAGCAGCCCAAAAGACGAGGAAGGCTCTTCAATTACAAGCCCAGACCGTGCCCCGATTCTACCCCCCGCCGGCCCGTGATATCCCACAAGACGGCCGGCCGGAATATCGGGATCGGCCCCGCGTTCCGCCACGGACCCCGGCACTGCTCCCGGCCGGGTTCCTCTCTACCGAGCTCTCAAACCCGCTAACTTCGATGGTGTCCACGCACGTCGCTGACGACAGGGGCCGATTTCGTAACTGTCATTTTCCTGGTCCACGTCGAGCTGAAAAAAAGGGCCGCGTCAACGACTCATGAGCTCCGCAAACGCCGGGAAACCACAGGGCCGCTCGGTGAGTCTTCAATCTGGCCCTTAAGCCGGCGGATTGGAGCTTTGAGATCAAGACTATGTCTGCGCTCTCCGTCTACGTGAAGCTATCAAACTGCATTTCGGAAGTGAAAAAAAGTCAGCCTTACCTTGCCAAACCCCTTGCAAAAGTTCTACAGCTTCTGACAGCCTCGTTTGCGGATGCCAACGGGACCGAGGGCCGGCTGAGCAAGACTTTGCTCCATGTCCCGTCGGTGTGTGAATTTGAGGTCTCGGGCGGAGTTACGTCCATTGCCAGCATCCACAACACCACCATTTCGCTGTTCTATGAAGAGTTTGTGGCAGACATGTGTCGGTTCGCGGTGCATTTGCGTCTTGTCTTTCGTCATGTACCAATACCACCCTTCATTTGCTCCTCAAGTGAGGCTGACGATGTAGGTATGCTGCTTATTGTGTAGCACCCTCCTTCTGTGACTCTTTTCCCGCCAAGCTGATGACAGGGCGAGAAGGGCACGCCGGCCGCATTACGTCCGAGTCCCGCAGGATGGAACCGGAGCAGTTCCGCCAAATGATACGCATCTAGTACCGACGCAACCCGGCAGATGGTTTCTGGGCTGCCAGTATCATCATGCAAAGTCCGTTGAGGACTCGGATCAACGGCGAGACAAAAGCTTCATCCCGAGCCACCCGGCCGTGCAACGTGATGCCGTCGCTGGCCGCTTCGGTGACGGCTGCGGGATGTCGAGGTCAGGTCTTGACGCCAATGCAGATCGTGGATGCACAGCAAGAAGACTCTGGGTCATGAGTTGATTGGATGGGATCGTGGCTGTGGGAGGGTTTGATGGAGACCAGTTGAGGCGGAGTACTTCTACAGTCCTCACGCAGACGGCTACAGCTTCCGCAGAGCCTCCTCATGATCCAGACCAGTCTCAATTGCGGTGGAACAAAGAAATGAAGCACCGTGAACGGGTAACGGGTGGCTCGGGAGTTGATCTACACGCCCACACATGGAGGGGTCCGTTGGGCTCGATGGGCAGCCAAGGGGCACCAGTGCAGCGACTGGGCAATTGCCAGCGCATCAATGCATTAGATTGGCGAATGGCATGTCTCGGCGACCATCTGGGAAGGCACGATGCAATACTCCCAATGTGCAACTCCTGCCCTGCTGTGAAAAAGGGAAGGAAGGAAGCAGAGAAAAAACGTGACGGCTCCGCCCCGGGTCGCCTTACGGCCGGGGTCTGTTGGTTGCCTCGAAACAAGTGTGGTGGTTCGCCATCGCCAAAAGCCCCGATCTGGCGGACGGCGCCCCGTATTTATGCACGGTACTTTGTCGTGAGTGGTGCCTTCTCCTGCGGCCCCACCACGGCGGCCCACGGCGATTGGCTGCCCCGGGGCGCCCCACCTCGAGTCTGACATGCAAAGGCCCACCTTCCGGGCTGGACCATGGACCAATCCGGCAAGACGCCCCTTCCGTGCCACAAACCTCATAAATCCCGCCCCATGTCTATACCCGGTCGGCCGCATCTCGCCCTTCACCGCCGTCCCCGTTTTGAGCGTCCCCTCTGTCTTCTCTCCTCTCGGTGGGAGAGACTCTTTGTCGCATTGCGCGCCCCGTGCGTACGTGGTGTTGCTGTTGTTGCCGCCGCCCGTCGTATCTGCATTGCCGACGACCGAGTCCGCCCGCGTGCCCTCGCCCACGATGCCGCCGCCGCCGACGCCCGAAGAATGGGAGCGCCATCGCCCGCTCATCTCTGACATGTACACCCGCCGCCCGCTGAAGGCCGTCCGCGCGCACATGAAGGAGGCCTACGGGTTCCATGCCACGTGAGATGCCCTGCTAGCGAGAGTCTAGACTCTGACACCCGTGTGCTGATTGTGTGTTCCAGAGACCGCATGTTCAAGGGGAGGTTCAAGCTATGGGGGGTAGAGAAGAACAGACGGCTTAAACGAGACGCCCAGCAAGATGGCCACTCCCCTCCGCCGTCGCCACCTGATGATGATGATGGCCTTCACCTCCAGACAAGCCATCGAGACCTCGGCGCCGACCCCTCGCCGCTCAAGTTGCCGTACGATACAACGCGATCCATCACGCCGCCTAGTGATTCGTCTCAGACCAACCAGGACGACTCCATGTCAGACTCTCCCTCCGAGACGCCGTCGCCAGTCTCGGTCCGCGAGACGCGGTTCCCTTCCTCGGCCCATGGGCCACTGACGCCAGCCACCACCATTGGGGAGAGGACGCCGTCAGGCCCCCATCACGACGACCACCTCACCGCGGACGACACGTGCGGCGAGATCGTCAGGCTCGCGAGCGAGATACTGGCCAACTGGATCGCCGCGAGAGCCACATCCCCCACGGACGACCACGTCGACATCTACCGGACCCTACACAAGAAGCTCCAATACGAGAGCCAACTCCGGAGCTCCCTCATCAACGGTAAACTCGGTGTGGGAGAATGCAAGACGGTAGCCAGCAAGACGGTTGACGACATGCTGAAATCCTTCCACCCCACAGTGCCCATCGGCGTCTTGAGCACACTGAACCAGCTTTCGAAGTGGAACACCATCCAGGAGCTGGTCGAGTGCCTCGTCGACTCCTCGCGGGCGATCCTCCAGCCCAACGACGAATTCACCCAGCTCACGAATAAGCTCCACCATCTCCTCGACATATCCATACTAGAAGGGTTCCAGAACTGCATGGAGACCATCTGCCACCGCCTCGAAGACCGCGTCGACGAGATCCTCGGCCCCATCAGCCTCGTCGGCTTCTACCTCAACCTCCTCCTCAACGCCAAGCGCGCAAAGTGCGAGCACAAGGCCGACAAGAAGATCCGCCACAAGGCCCTCGAGCGCGCCCGCTACGTGCAGCTGCACTACCGTCACGAGCCCAAGCTCGTCCTCGACTTTGACCGCTTCGTCATCGCCTACCTCTCCATGGTCGCCCCCGAGGAGAAGGAGGTCCTCGACATGGCCGAGAGCTTCTACCAGCGCACTAAGACGTACCTCGACGCCCACACCAACCCGGACACCCAGACCGAGCGCGAGGGCACACTCGCCAGAATCAACTATGGCCACAGCTGCGCCTACCTAGCCGACTGCCGCTATGCCCAGAACAACGACCGGGACCGCACCGAAGCCCGCGGCCTGCTGTTCCAGCACATCTGGTGCTACGCCAACTCGCCATGGGGTAACGTGGCGAACGCCGAGCGCCAGATGATCAAGTTCAAGAAGTGGTGCGAGGAGGCTGGCGACAAGGAGAGATTGGCGCTGCTCGTCGGCGTCTACGAAATGATCGGGGTGAACGACACGCGCAAGAAGGGCGAGCCGTTGATTGCCAGGATGAAGCCCTAGGCCGACGAGGCTTCCGAGTGATTATCAGCAAGGCCGCGTGCCAGGGTGAAAGTCGGTGGTTGGTGACCGTCTCCAGATGTTGTCATTGTGGACACGCGACGATGCATAATGCGAACGTGCCTTGGTGAGGCTCGAGCTGGATTCGACGATCTGGAAAATTCGCGAACGAGCTCGGTCCACAGCTTGAGCCAAGCTGTGAGCCGCAGCAAGTGTGGGTTACCCCGTTGCGTCATATTGCCCATCCCTTCCCCTATCCGCCCCAGCTCGGTGAGCCCCGGTGGGTCTCGGTCAGTCCACCGAGACAGACCGAAAACTCGCCGGATCAAAACGTCCGCATCACCGGGCGGCCGGACGGGCCCGCGGCGATCAGATCCCGCAACCACACCCACCCGGAAACACTGGATCCCGCATCACAACTTCGGTTTCGAGTTGCCAATCTGGCAGCCTTCTCCCAATTTTTTGTTCGCCTCTTATCATTTGATCGGGGTTGTCTGACATCATTCAGGGTCTCTGCGGCGGTTTGGCACCCACGGTCCACGGAAAAGTGGTGCTGTTATCTCATCCTCCTCCTCTGTGATGTAATCCTGATGTGACATCATACGCGCCTCAACAGCAGCTCATCGAGACGCTTTGCGACCGTCAACAAGATACTTAAGCGGACGGTAGCTGCTGGACGAAGATTATTCTTTCCATTCTACAATCAACACACGAACAACTTCAGAGATACCCCTTTCAACAAATATTCAACTCATCACCCAACACCAAACTCAACTCAACACCATCAAAATGTCCGCCACCAGAAACATCGACTCCGTCAACAACAAGCAGGGCGAGTTCCACCCCAGCGTCCCTCGCTCCGAACCCCTCACCACCAAGGGCGTAAGTTGAACCATTAAACACTCCCACCTCACCACCAACTAACAAAAATCTAGCACGCCCCCGGCACCAAGGTCGGCAACGACGCCTACCCCGAGTTCCACGCCCAGGCCTACCCAGCCGGCACCGCACCCTCAGAAAACACCTACAAGCCCAACCCGACATCCGAGACCCCCGGCCAGGCCCTGAACCCGGACGCCACCACCCGCACCGCCGCCCACGACTTCCCCGGCGCCACGAGCGCCGACGTGCACACGGGCCTCGGCAAGCCCGTGCAGGGCCAGACGAGCGCCGAGCTGCACGGCGAGAACCTCGGCCGCCGCGCCAAGGAGAGCGCGGGCCTCGAGGGCGTCGGCGCCTCGGGCGGTGACAACTTCCGCGAGCGCCGCCTCGACGTCGGCGTCGAGCCCGGCGCCCGCGGCAAGACGCGCAACGCCGAGAACGTCACACCCGCCGAGAACAGGCTACCCGTCTCCGCCGAAGAGCTGGGCAGCGAGCGTCGATGAATCATGCCACATCTTGCATCATGTCTAATGAAAAAAAAGCCAACTGTACTATTAGTCCAAAAAGGGGGGGAAGTCATCACGAGCAGCATCATGAATGCGGGCGGGAAAAAAAATCTGCCCCAGATTAGAATCTTTTTTAAAGAAGAAAAGTTTCACGCCATGTTTTATTCGCACTCCCAAAAGGTCTATATCCCGCTACGTGTTGATCCCGTTTTCCCTAAAAGTCCCGCCCCCACGCATTCTCAACGCCGGAACGTCAAAAACGCATCATGACCCAAGAATGTCGCACACAAAAAGTTTATGGCTATCTGCCTAGCGGTGACAGCCGCAATGCCGCCTAAATGGCAGCGAGAGAGCTGGAAGGCGGCGTCTTCTTGAGGGTCAACGTGATCTTGTCCGCGGCGTCGTCGCCCGTCTCGTTCCACTTGAGGTTGTAGACGCCGTCGACGCCGCTGGGCGTGGCGTACCACATGGACTCCATGCCGCCCGAGGAGCCCTCAACGAAGATGAAGGTGCCGTAGAAGATGAAACCGCTGGTCTGGCGGTCGGACGAGGTCGAGTTGGAGCCGAGGAAGCCGACGTTGTGGGAGCTCGAGCCGGCGCTGGGGACGGAGAAGGTCACGTTGGACCAGGTCGGGAGGGTGGCGTTGCTGCCGAACTCGGTGGTGTTGGGGGCGCCGGTCCAGACTGAGGAGTCGGTCGAGGGGGTGACTTGATTGCCGGGGAGTTTAGCTGACGTCTTGGAAGATTTCTTTTTCAGGGGCATCTTGCGACTGGACTTACAGATGACGGGGGCGGCGTTGGTGTCGTTCATCTTGGTGTGGTCGCCAAAGTAGGCGTCACCTATGCCTCTTGTCAACACAAAATGCCCCAAGAGACACGGAACCGACCAACAGATGCAAGTTGCTCAATCATCAACGATCACAAGTCTGCGGCACACAGGAATGGAGGACGCTTTGAATCCTCAAAAACAACGACAAAAAAAGCAAAAATTCTGTCCATGCTCAACCCACCTCCCGAGGAGAACATGGAGAGACCGCCGATGCCGCTTCCGTAGGCGTAGATCTGGAAGGGGGCGGAGTTGTCGGCGGCGACGGCGCGCGGGGCGTTGGACGGGGCCGCGGCCGCGAGGACGGCGAGGGACAGGACGAGGACGGACTGCATGATGGCGTGAGGGTGTTTGTTCTTTTTTCCTTCTTGGGAAGAGTGAAAATGAAAGTGAGGCACAACTAAAAGATTGGATGAGGCCGTAAGAGACTCGACGGGGTGAGAAACGATGGACTAGGTGAGTTGATTTCACTGTGTGTGTGGGCGAAGTGGTGGGGGGTATCCGAAAGGGAGTTGATTGAAGATGGGAGGGAGGGTGTTGGTTAAATAAAGAGCCGACGGCAGCAACGTCGAGTCATCCGTCGAAGCCGCGAGTATCTGCCGGCAAAGACTTACACCGTTGCACGCAAATTTCACCTCTCCCAAGATAGTTTCTTCTTCTCCCCCCCATTCCATTCCTTTCCTGGCAGCTCTGTACATGGCACACGGAACCGCCAGCAAGTCAGAGCGCATAGTGAGGCTCAGACCCCGCTGTGATAGCAGTGGAGAGGCGATCGAGCACCCCGTCTCCTTGAAGCATCGGTCATTGCCGTCCGGCAAGTGGCCAAGCTTCGTCGGGAAAAAAAACGAGACGAAAACCCCCGTCGACCAACGAGAGGCCGCGACGCTGCCGCTGTCGCGACCCTGGGCATGGGCCATCCCGGGAGGGGCGCACGTCAAGCCGGGACTTGTTTCGGCATGTGGGATGAACCGGGCCCCACATGGCTTCCGGGATCTGTGGGCCCGGCCCCGGAAGCTTGATTAATAGCAGGGATGCTATAGGTCCAGCCCATGGCCGAAAGGGGAGGGAAGGAGGCTTCGCGCAGAGAAGACGTACATCCCTACGAGGGCACGGACAACCGAGACCGAGCAGCGGAGTCGGGTGTGCGTTTCTAAATGTAGAGTCTGCCAGCGGGTCCGCGTCCCGGTCTTGGACCTCCGATCGCTCCCACTCTCCCGGCTGCTCGGTCAGACCGGCCATCCCCTCCGAAGCCCGGCTCGACCGGCCCTTCACCCTTCACCCTTTGTTGCTGTTGGCCCTGTGAGGCTGCACCAGCGGGGTCCTGCCCCCCTCCAGAGGACCCCTCCGGGCCCTCCCCGGCATTTACTTTACCCTCCCGCCCTTGCATTAAGAAACAAGCCTCTAGCTGCAACGAGTCAGCCTAAGCCGCGTTAACTTACACGTACCCTCTTACGACCCCGTCAGCCACGCATGGGTCGCATAGGGGTTTGTCTCAGGAGAAGAGCCTCCTTGACATGGGAATCACCTCGATATAGTCTATTCTCCATCGTAAGGCCTGCTGTCGCTGAATCTATGCATGAAGATCATTAACTACTGGGGCAAGTCCGAGCTACGGATAACGGGTAGACCGGCTCGAAGGGGCAGGAGGCTATTCAGCTGGGGTAATAGGGTTTTTAGCATCCGTCTTGTCGCGCCTTGCCGTGAGCCGACTAAACTAAGGACTAAGGTTGCGGAATACTTAAGGTGTGCGGCCCGTCGGTTTCTTGACACTATTCCCACTCGCTCACCACCCAGCACAGTTCGCCTGCGCTTCCATTCGCTACTCTTCCTCCTCCTCCTTTCCCTCTTTTGCCCTTCCAACTTGTGTCGATCAGTCTCTCTTTTACATTCTCTTGGCACACATCACCATCCACTATGATCAAGTCTCTCTTCGTGGCCGGAGCCCTCGCCGGCTTGGCCTCTGCCCTTCCTTCTCTGAGCTCTCTTCCCGAGGCCAACCTGTTCCCTCGCGCCGCCTGCAGCGGAAACACCGCCAGCACTCGTACTGAGTGGTGTGACTACTCGGTCGACACCGACTACATGAACGAGGTCCCCGAGACGGGCGTCACCCGCGAATACTGGCTCGAGCTTACCGACGTCACCGTCGCTCCTGACGGTGTCTCGCGCTCCTCCATGGCTGTTAATGGCTCTATTCCCGGACCGACCCTGTTCGCTGACTGGGGTGACACCGTCACCGTCCACGTCACCAACTCCCTGACGACCTCCAACAACGGCACCAGCATCCACTTCCACGGCATCCGCCAGAACTTCACCAACGAGCACGACGGCGTCAGCTCCATCACCCAGTGCCCCCTTGCCCCCAACCAGACCATCACTTACACCTGGAGGGCCACCCAGTACGGCTCGACCTGGTACCACTCCCACTTCGCCCTCCAGGCCTGGCAGGGCATCTTTGGCGGCATCATCATCAACGGCCCCGCCACCTCCAACTACGATGAGGACCTCGGCATGCTCTTCCTCAACGACTGGGACCACCAGACCGTCGACGAGCTCTACGCCACCGCCGAGACCAGCGGCCCGCCGACCCTCGACAACGGCCTCATCAACGGCACCAACGTCTACGGCGACGACGGCGACTCGTCCCAGACCGGCTCGCGCTTCAACGTCACCTTCGAGTCCGGCACGTCGTACCGCATGAGGCTCGTCAACGCCGCCGTCGACACCCACTGGAAGTTCTCCATCGACAACCACACCATGCTCGTCATCGCCTCGGACCTCGTGCCCCTCGAGCCCTACAACACCACCGTCCTCGACATCGGCATGGGCCAGCGCTACGACATCATCGTCACCGCCGACCAGGCCGGCACGGCCAACAACTTCTGGATGCGCGCCGTCCCCCAGGCCGCCTGCTCCGACAACGACTCCACCGACAACATCAAGGGCATCGTCGCCTACACCGGCACCGTCTCCACGCCCACCACCTCGGCCTACGACTACACCGACAGCTGCGACGACGAGACGGACAACCTCGTCCCCTACCTCTCCAAGACCGTCTCCGCCGCCAACTGGGACGACCTCGAGACCGCCTCCGTCGGCAGGAACTCGGCCGGCCTCTTCAAGTGGTACCTCAACAGCACCAGCATGCTCGTCGACTGGGCCGACCCCACGCTCGAGCAGATCCTCAACGGCACCACCAGCTGGGAGACGGACGACGCCGTCGTCGAGCTCTGCGAGGCCGGCCAGTGGGTCTACTTCGTCGTCGAGACCACCCTCGCCGTCCCCCACCCCATCCACCTCCACGGCCACGACTTCTTCGTCCTCGCCCAGGGCTCAGGCACCTACTCGAGCGCCTCCGTCACCCTCAACACCAGCAACCCGCCCCGCCGCGACACCGCCATGCTGCCCGCCTCGGGCTACCTCGTCATGGCCTGGGAGACGGACAACCCGGGCGCCTGGCTCATGCACTGCCACATTGGCTGGCACACCTCCGAGGGCTTCAGCATGCAGTTCATCGAGCGCTACAGCGAGATCGCGGGCATCACCACCGCCTCCAACGTCGAGAGCGTCTGCAGCGACTGGACCGCGTTCCAGGAGGAGTACGAGATCGAGCAGGAGGACTCTGGCGTCTAAGCCGCCTGAGTTTTCGCTGCTTGTTATCTCTCGGGTCATATGTGTACGCGTCGCATCACGGAAGCGTTTCTTTGGGTTGAGCGCGGGATTTTCTTTTCCTTGAGTCAGCGGTAAAGGCATTGGGGGTGGCGAACTGGGTATCATTTTGTGTATTCCATAGATTCAATTTCATACACGAAAAGGGGTTGATTTCTACCAATCTAGTCATTCGTTTCGCATGTGATTATTGTCTGAGAAGAGCTATGCTTACAAACTGAGTAAGTATTTAGAAACGGCCAATGTCATGACTGCTGTCAATTTCTATACTAAAGTGGAGCGGCCTTGCAAGACGGAACGCCCAGATGAAGCCTGAAGATAGGATGGCTGTTGTGATTATGATCAAGCGGTATTTGTTGGTGCCCAGTGAAAAAGTAGGTAGCATAGGTCTTAAGGGATTTTTGACACCAAACACTTCTTCTAACACTGCGTTTAGAGATTCCGTCTGGTGGTTTCTCATTTCTTACTCTTCCTCAACCGTGGCAATTTGGGTCTCTGCATAAGACTGTGCTGAGTTCGCGTCAGCATGGCTGAGATAAGATACGCGCATCTTCAAATTCGCTGATAACACTGCGGTCTAAGCCAATAATCCCTCAAGATTGGGCCCCTCCCCTTTAGTGGTGTTACGCGAGGCAAGCTACGTGGTTCTGCCCCAACCAACTCACAAATCTCATTCCACGTCTCTGTTGCATCTTACAAGAGACTACAGGTCGAGCTCCTACCCCTCGTATCAGCGTCCCTGCCGTCTTCCCCTTCTCCACGCTGACGTGATGGATAAGGACAAGGTACCCAGTACCTATCACCACCCCACATTCGCTGAATAGCCGCTCCCAGGTCTTACCCCGGCTTCAACTCGCAAACATGGACCCTCTATCGCTCGCAGGAACTATCATGGGCCTCCTGCCCGTCATTGTTGGTGCCATTAACCAGACAAGGACGTTCTACACAAGCGTATCCCAGGCGAAAACGGTGATTCAGCAATTGATGGACGAATTGGTGGCATTGCGGGGTAGCCTGGTGTCGCTCAAAGGGCTTCTGGAAAGCGACGCGATCAAGGCCAACGGATTGACCTTCGACCGGTCCTCGGTCCTGGTATCCTGCTCGGAGGCTTGCAAACTCAAGCTGCAGTCACTGTGCGGGACCCTCGAGCGGTATGCGAGCAGCTCGACGCGACGCTTGATGTGGCCTTTTGCCGAGAAGGAGTGCGCCGAGTCGCTCCAGACCCTGCGGAACTTTGCTTTTTGGATCCAACTGTCCCTGTCGGTGGAGGGCTGCCGTCTCCTCTCTCAGAGCTCCGCGGAAGCCTCCAAAACCCTGGAAAGTCACTTCAAGGACCTCGGGAGAATCCAAGAGACCGTGTCAGGATTGCAGGAAGCAGTTCAGGCCCACACAGATCTCCTGAACGATTCTCATCAGGCGCAACAGAATCGTGAACTCCTTGACTGGATCTCAGACTATAACCACGAGAAACATCATCTGGAGGCAAGAGGGGCTCTGGTTGAGGGGACCGGTCGCTGGATTCTTCAACACCCCTCCTTTGAGAGATGGCGAGACGATTTGTCGTCGCCTAATATTCTTTGGTGTCATGGGCTTCCTGGCTCTGGCAAGACGGTATTGGCGTGAGTAACAGATGCTTTCATTAGCCAGACGGTAGCTCAGGAAGACTAAACGTACTTTATCAGATCTACTATGATTAATCATTTATCATCACTTCGAGGACCAGATGTGTCTGTGTCATACTTCTATTTGAAGTACAAGGATCAAGATTCTCAGACAATATCGGCCGTGTTGGCTTCAATTCTGAGGCAAACGCTGTGTGGGTGGACAGAAATGCCAAACTCGGTCACGGAACTTTTTGTCAATCGTCGCGAAGGTTCCAAAATCATGGGCACAGCAGACCACCTTAGGCTACTGCACGATGTAGCGGCTGGTTCACGGACATCTTACGTGGTAATCGACGCCCTCGATGAATGCGACCAGAACCAGCGGGGACCGCTCCTTCAGGTGTTGCAACAGATGAGCCAGCTTCCTTCTATGAGGTTGCTCATCACTAGTCGGTCTCATATTCCAGACGTTGAAGCCTGGCTCAGCAACTCTCCTCAAATCATAGTTGCGGCTCACGATGAGGATCTCAGGACCTACATGCGACACCTAATTCTCCAACAAAACCGATACGGCATCATTGACGAAGAGTTCGGTAACCAGATTGTGGAGCAGATTCTTGCTAGGGCACAAGGAACGTGAGTATTCAGGCATCTTCATATGCAGTAGTGTCTGTTTACTGACCTGTTGCCGAAGATTCCTACCCGTCGTCCTGCAGCTGCGGACCATTCTCCAGAAAACTACACGCGGCCACATGGAGGATGCAATCGGTTCTGTTTCGGACGACCTGGCGGTCGTCTTCGAAGAGACCATGGCTCGAATCGATCGTCTCCACGAAGACCATCGCATGCTCGCGAAGCGCGTGCTCGCGTGGCTGACGCACGCTAAAGAACCCCTGACGGCCACGGCGCTGGGAGATGCACTCTCCGTGCTTGAATCTGTCAGAAAGGGAGGGAGACGTTGGAACACCCGTTATCGACCTCTGCCGCAGATGATGATCGACTGCTGCCAGGGCTTGGTTGTGACAGAGCCGGTGACGAACCGCCTCAGTCTCGTGCACTACACCGTCCAGGAGCACTTTGAGAGGCATGCCGAGAGACTTTTCCCGGATGCAGCGGAGGATCTTGCATGGACTTGCCTGTCATATCTCATGTATGAGGACTTTGAGTCCGGTCCATGCCGCACCGGTGAACATGTTCAAGATCGAGTAGCCCAGTATCCCTTTTTGGCGTACGCGGCACGGCATTGGGGAAAGCACGTCGCCGCGACGGAATTGGCGCCTGGAGTCGCAGATTTACTGTCCAAGTTTCTCGGTCAGAGATACTTCACAGCAGCTGCCTGGCAGGTCGTACGATACGTCCGAGGATATCGGAAGCGATACTGGGCGTCTGATGAGTGTCTCAGCGTCAAGCCCCTTCACCTAGCTAGTCGTTTCGGACTCAAGCAGACACTCACAAAGCTCCTCGAAACCGATGAGATCCTCAACATTAATCGGTGCACCACACGGGTGAGGTCAACTCCAGCGATACAAGCTGCCTCGGAAGCCGACCCGGAGACTCTTTCCATCCTAATGCGGAGCGGAGCTGATCCATTCATCAGCAACTGGTACGGGAACGCTCTCGATTGTGCATGCGAGGCCGGAATGTCGGGAAACATCCGACTTCTGGTCAACTCAGGCATGGCAGCGAACGAGATGACCGCACGCCAGGACGGCCCGGCACGGGTGAACCACCGCAGGAGCACAAGGCTACCCATCATGTGCACCCTAGAAAAAGATCAACTGGATGCTCTTAAGACTCTCGTCGAGCTCACTGAAGCTCTAGGCAACGCGGGCCGAGACTCGGACCCTCGACTGCTACATTACTTTGTGCACGAGGCCGTCGAAGGCAGCGCGTACAACATCATCAAGTGGGTATTACAGAATAGCCAGCACTATCGCGCTGTTTCCAGCCTTTTGTGTTCACTGGACCTGTACCACCGTCTCGCAGCGTTCGGCATGGCTGAAAACCCGCCACTTCTAGCAGCCCCCGTTCTGCAAACGGCAGTACTCAATGGCGACGTTGAGATGGTGCGCTTGCTCGTGTCTTCGGGGGCAGACCCGTACGCTGTAGATGGGGATGGGAAAACAGCAGTTGACTACGCAGCTGAGTCGGGCATCAGTGCCTTTGCAGAGGCGCTAGGTTTACCGTCTTATACCGTGGTTTTGAGAAAGTGACTTGGCAGCGTTGATCACCAAGTCGCCTATTCCTTGTGCGTACTGTGTTTTGCAGCTCGCGTGCTTCTAGCTTCAGTTCCCGACAGTTGATTAGTATGTGAATATTCTTCAGTGAATCTGAAGTTGCTGCGCTTCTGAATTAAGAAAGAAGAGGGCTTTAAGTCCCTGCCGCAAGAACTACAGGATGATGTTGAAGGGAGAGTAACTTTTCATCTCAGAAACGTATTTGAGCATTGGATCTGGGAGAGAAACAGGTCTGTTCGAGAAATATGTAGCGAGCTGCCTCATCTATTGTCTTGAACCATTGAATGAATCCCAACTTCACCCAACATTCCCTCTGCCGATATCTTGGTTACATGTACGCGTTCACCCATGGCCAGAATGTGTCATCACATGGCCCGCGACCAATTAATGGCCTTTCGGAAGCTTCAATGCTTCCTGCAATGTTTACCCTTTCTCATCCACGTTACGCATGTTCTACTCCACCTGCCGATATCTATGGCGATGTTGCAATACGGTAACAATTCGAGAGGCCAATGCGTCATCTACGTATGCAGGCTGACGATGTAAAGACTGCCCCTGAGAAGAGCCGTGCTATCCGAGTGAACATAGAGGTTGTGAACTCTTTGATCGCCTACAAATCACAAAATTAAGCATCGTCATCATGAAAGTATCGAACCTTTAAGCCCGCTAGTGTTTGAGTTCATCACGTCCAAGTCTTGATACTAGAATGTCCCCAACGAGTCGTGCTCCCCAATTCGTAAGCGTGTGGGAGCGCACCGACGATCATCATTTTTCTTGACGACTATGAACTTTGTGCGTCCATGCAATCACGACCCGAAAATGCGGTATGCAAACATGAACAAACATCTATTTTCGTCTTGATGACGACGCAGACTTGACCCCTCACCAAGGCCTTGACTGCCCATTGACATAACGCACGTGTGCCACCAATCCGTCCTCATGGCAATGGCCCTCAACCCCCTGGCCGAAGGCTTCGTCACCACTTAAGCGAAACCAATCACCGCAAGTCACGAGTCCCACGAAAAGGAGACCGTCAAACATGGGAAGCTCAGCCTCAGAGGGCGCTGGCCCACGTCTGGTATAACCGTTATAGACGCAATCTGCAATATAGCCAGGGCTGCATTAGCCGTCTTTAACCTGCACCCGCTCTGCGTCTAACGACGAAAAGAGTTCAAGGGGAAATTGCAAGCATATTTTCGGAATCTTTCTTGCCTGCTGCGGCAAGACTGCTGCAGGGTCGTTTATGGCTCCATCTGGCGTCTGCCCCGCCAGGAACACGTCTCAAAAGGCTGGGTTAGGACACAGGACCGCGCATGCCTGACATCGCTAGCCCACATCACCGGAAGGATACCCGCGCCAGAGAGGCTGTTCAGGAGAAAAGGAAAGACGTCGGGAACTCGCGGACACCCCTGCCTGTTTACCCCTGAATGGATCTCGAAAGGGAATCGTTCTGGAATGTGGGGGAATAGGCGTCGGGAGCCGCAAAGCTTGGGTGGGATACGTGTCAGGGGTATCCCGGACCACCCGCACACCAAACCCCAGACATGTCATCGCAGCCTCTACCGGCGCCCAGTAGCCGGCAGCCCGGCAGGGCGTTTTTTGAGATAGAGCCTCATGCTTGGCTTTCGTCCTACGCAGTAAGCTTGCTGACTTCCAGCCCCCTCACTTTCGCCCCTGTCGCAAGACGTGAGTAACGCCAGACGTTGACTGCCGCTTGGGACACCCCTCGCTTGTTACGTATCGATAACCCACCCCTGGCTGCTGTCTTCACGATAGAACATTATGCAAATCGCCGACGTCGGTCTCGCCCCAGGGCTCTTCAGCCTCAGTTTCGAGATTCCGGGAGCCCGAGCGTCTGAGATGCCGGGTGTTTTCCTCAGCCTCTCGCAAGTGGAAACACGTCTAGGAGCATTCTCTGTGCCTCGATGCATGAACGATGCCGGATGAACCCTTGAAACTTTCCAGGATGCCCTCCCACTTCGCGGAAAATATCCTACCTAACTGCTGAGGCTGTAGACGTCAAGCGTTCTGCCGAAACGTCAAACATCAGACGTGATTCCTCACTGGCTGCCTCTTGAGAATTCTCAACACCGGCTCCCTGCCGGCCGTGAGGCCATGACGAAGGCCTCACAGCCAGTGCGTGACATCCGGGACGACGATCATGTCCTCTGCCCACCTCGTCTGGAGGCTGGCAGTGTTGAGACGCCTCAGCTGCGTCGTAAGACTCTTTTTTGGATACCTGGGCTATGATGATCGTCAGTAGAAGCCTCAATGGAACAGGAGTCAAGAAACGGCTTCATCTCGAATATAAAAGATGGCCTTCGTCCCCCCGAAAACACATCCCTTTCTTTCCTCACCACCATCAACCAGTTCACTCTTCAATCACTTCACAAGCATCTTTCACTCTTCCAACTCGCTCTCTCAGCACCAGCCACTTTCGCTCAACTCACTCCAGTCAACTCTTCAGTTTTCTTTCAAAACCACCCCAACCAACAATCAAAATGCAGTTCACCGTTGCCACCATCATTGCCTTCGCCGCCGCCGCCCAGGCCGGTCCCCTCGCCCTCCGCGCCAACACTTGCAACAGCGCTCCCGCCGGCCCTGTCAACGCCGACGTCGCCCCTCGCTCCCAGCCGGCCGCCGCCACCGCCGACGCCTGCCAGAAGCTTTGCGCCCCCGATTCTGGCTGCCAGAGCTTCGTCTTCGGCCTGCCTCCCTCTGGCACCACCCCCCTGTGCTACCTCTACGCCGTCCCCGCTGCCCAGGTGCCTCCTCAGACCAACTCCAACCTGATGGTCTTTGACAAGGCTTGCACAGGTGTCCCCACCACTGCTCCCACCCAGAACAACAACGGACAGGCTGCCAACAACGGCCAGAACAACAACAACGGACAGACTGCCAACAACGGCCAGAACAACAACAACAACAACAACAATGGTCAGACCGCCAACAACGGCCAGCAGCAGCAGCAGCCCAAGAAGCGCAACGTCTGCGGCGCCGCCCCCGCCGGCCCGTCCACCAACAGCCCTACCCCCCTCCAGAGGCGCCAGGACGTCGCCTCCCAGGACGCCTGCCTCGCCCTCTGCAAGCAGACCTCGGGCTGCCAGGCCATCGAGTTCGGCAAGCCCTCGGCCAACGAGCCGGTCCAGTGCCGCCTCTTCAACGTCCCCGCCGCCCAGCTGCCCCCTCCCGCCAACGGCCAGACCTTCGTCGCCTTCGACATTGGCTGCTAAGCGCATCGCGCGTCCTGCAGCGCCTGCTCTTCTCCCCGGGTCAACTCGACCTGAGGAGCGAGTCGGTGGTGCTAGGAATGGTCGCGGCGAATGCCGACGACCCTGACTGCCTCTCGACTTGAGCGAAACTTAAACCATCTCTTGGGATGTTTGCGAGCTTGAGATTGGGGGACGGAAGTACAAGAAGCTTGTGATGAGTTGACGGTTTTCTTGGTTGGTCTTGGATAGCACACTCATTTCGTATTTATTCTTTTCTATTATTAGTCTTGCATAGCACGCACGGGTCGCTCGTTTGGATGGTCAAAAACGAACAGAAAAAGACAAAAAAGGATTTGTACACTAGGAAATAAAATTCGGAGTTGGGAAACTTTGCGTGCCTTAAATCGTGACATTGAGTGAGCTTCTACAAGCGCATTTCTCATGCCTTACTCACTTGAGAAGAATAGAGAAAACGCTGAGGTCTGCAACTAGTTTGGTGACTGGACTTTGTCCTTTTCTCTTGTGCCTGCAATGCCTGCGCCAGCACTTCTGGCCACAGTTGCATGGCTTGATGCAGTTGTTTGAATCTCCTCAGGTTAATTTGCGACTTGAGTCTGAGTTGTCGTCGGATCCGGATTCGCAAATGACCAACTCGGTCTTTCCTCGTGTTGGACTCCGGGCTAAGTGGGTACTGAACCGGCGACAGTCGGCGTGTGTGGGGCCGATCGGTCGGGCCCCGCAATTCGGCAAGAAGACAAAGACGCCCGGCAGTTGCAAATCTCAAGATCACAAGCGCGGAGAAACAAGATTTTTAGTCGAGTCAAAGGCCGTGGGGGTTCGTCTTTAAAGTTGCCAAGCCGAGCCAAGTTATCTCACAAAATCCCCATCAACCACTCCATCATTGGGGGAACGTGATTTGGAGAAAGCTGGGGACCCAGTCTGGCGATGTCGCCATCGTCGTCGACATGTCGTGATCCCGACTATGGAGAGTCGACGGACCAATCAGGCCGGCCGCGATTGTGTTTCATCACCCACCGCCGCTCGCGCAATCCACCATTCCACCGACAATCTGCAACGGCCGCTACGATGGAAAGGGAATGAGGCGCCGGGGAATGTCATCATGGATTGATGATGCCATGGAGACCTGGGAAAACGGCAGTGCAAAAGTCACAGAATGCACACGCAAAACCTCAGCAACACAAGTGACCCAATTGATGTCTAACCGAGGGAAACAGAGGGGACCAATCCTCCACCCTCCCACCTTCGCCAATCTAACGTCTCTATTGCCCGCAAAGATTTGAATCCGGCCGTCTGGTCTCTCCTCCCCGCCCGTCTGGGAACCGCATTGAAAAGCCGTGCGCGCAGCCCATAGAGTTTTCCACCCAACACACAACCCGCGTCAAACTCGACTTCGTGTGGAAACCGCGGCTGGCTTTTTCACCGAGAGCAAACGACAAAGGCGCCTGAAAAGATTCGAGGCGAAATTGGAGAAACTTGACGAGACACGACCGTCACGATGAGCGCGCCCAAGACGGACCTCCCGCCTGAGAAGGCGCTGGAGGCGCCCGCCAACGATTCCAGCGGAGCGGATAGCCCTTCCGAGGTCGAGGTCGGAGAGGAGGCCGTCAATGAGAAGTCTTTGCTGCGGAAGCTGGACGCGAAGCTTCTTCCGGCCGTCGGCATCTTGTATTTGTTGTCGTTCCTTGACCGATCCAACGGTGAGCTAGTCGGAGACAAGTGAGATTTGGGGGTGCTAACTCGATCGCAGTTGGCAATGCGCGGATTGAAGGTCTTACAGACGATCTACACATGAGTTAGTATTTGGCTTTTCATTTGGCGCTTTGAACCTCCCTAACTGACTCTCGCCAGCCGGAAACGAATATCTTACTGGTCTCACACTGTACTTCATCGGATATGTTCTCTTCGAGGTATGTCGCTAGCCACATCCCACGGTTGAACTGATAGTTGACACTACCAGATTCCATGCAACATCATCTTGAAGAGGACGACGCCGCGATTCTGGCTCCCCACGCTGACGATTGCATGGGGCATCGTCGCAACGCTCATGGGCATCGTCACGAATATGGCCGGCTTCTTCGTCGCCCGATTCTTCCTCGGCGTCACCGAGAGTGGTCTCTTCCCCGGTGTCGTGTTCTACTTCTCAATGTGGTACAAGCGTCGTGAGCGGCAGTACCGCATCTCGCTATTCTTCAGTGCGGCCTCGCTTGCTGGCGCCTTTGGCGGCATCCTGGCCTGGGTAAGTGGTTTGCAGCGCTGGTTGTCTTCGTTTGCTAACCAAGTCAGGGCATCGGACACATGAAAGGCATCGTTTGGACCAACGGTTGGAGATGGATCTTCATCTTGGTATGGTTCTTTGTCTAGCGCCAAGTTGTGGTCGGATGTTGACTTCGAATAGGAGGGTATTGCTACTGTCGTCATTGCTGTCGCTGCATACTGGTTCATCCAGAACTACCCAGACACCGCTCAGTTTGTCTCCGACAAGGAGCGGCGCTTCATCAGAGCCAGGCTCGCCGCCGACAGCGACGCCACCCACAACGAGCGCTTCACCTGGGGCAACGTGCTGGATGCGATCAAGGACCCCAAGTGCTGGCTGTACGGCTTCGCCTTCCACACCATGAGCTTGCCCCTTTACACGTTTTCTCTGTTCCTGGTGAGTGCCATCACCCGACGGCATAGACCGTTCGATGCTAACCAGACTCAGCCCACCATCATCAAGAATCTCGGCTACACTGCCGCCATCGCTCAACTCCTCACCATCCCGCCCTACGCCCTCGCTTTCGCGACAACACTAGTCGTCGCAATCTACTCCGAGCGAACGGGCCGTCGCGCGTTCTTCATCATGGGATCATCGGCCTTCGCAGCCATCGGCTACATTATCCTCCTAGCCAACAACGACCCTGCCGGCAAGCCCGGCGTCTCCTACTTGGGAACCTTCTTCGCCGCCGGAGGCATCTACCCCGCCACCGCGCTCGTCCTCTCATGGCCTGCTATCAACGTCTCCGGTCAGACGAAGCGGGCGGTTGGCAACGCCATGCAGATCACCATTGGGAACCTCGGTGCTGTCCTGGGCACGCAGCTGTACCGCGCGAACGACGGCCCGAGGTACATTGTCGGACACTCTTTCGCTCTGGGATACCTCATCGCGAATATTGCCGTGTGTGGAGTCCTGTACTTCGTGCTCAAGGGGGAGAACAAGCGACGCGAGGCTATCTCTGAGGAGGTTAGGGCGATTGGTGATCTGGGTGATTGGCCCGGTGACAGTGATCCCAGATGGCGTTTCCAGTACTGATACTGGGAGGATGGGAAGTCGGTCGGGAAGCGACTCGTGTGAGTCCTCATGAAATTGGATTAATGGATTACAGGCGGGCGCAGCTCATTGGATTAGACTAGTTGAACAGGTATTAATCTCGCCCAGATGCTGTTCTCTGAGTCTCCAAAGTCTCGCAGAGTCATAAATCAATTTCGTACTCCAACACGTGCGCGTATTTATAAATCTAGTGTAGACATTGTGAGAATAGAAACTTTCGACACTGCCCAGTAGGTACAAAAGTGAGATCCAGCTAATTTCAATCAAACAAGTGACTTTATCAATTACTATTAGTTTCAATCACTAAAGGAATAAATAAATTACTATATACAGCGTAATTCGGGCGGTAACCAGCCTAACGGGGGGCACTTTAATTAATAGTTATAAAGTATCTAAGGAGGTAATTTAGAGTGGGCCCTACGCAGAGGTCCTTATAGTCCCTTAGTTATATAAGCCCAGAGCTATACTATTAAACTATATCCTATAGTTAGTCTGTTAAGTAAGTTAATTAGTAGTATAGGATAATTTACGCCGCTATATTTTAATATTTAACTTTCTCTTTTTTATAGTAGAAAATAAGTAAAATAAACTTTATAAAAAGGCCTAAAAAATAATAAAAAACGACTAATATAATAATATTAGTAAATAAGTAGATCTAACTTATTAATTAGGCTTAATAATAACGTTTCTAATAACTATAATATATCCCTAAAAATAATAGTTTTAGTAGGCCTAGTAGTTATATATATATTATAACCCGTTAGGTATAATAGGACCAGGGGGCACCCCATAGGGCACCTAGTAGTTATAAACGTTTTATAACTAATAAGTATAGGATAAAAAGTCTCACTTAGAATAAAAAAACTAAAAATAAGTTATATAACTATAGGTTAATAGGATAATTAATTACCTATAAAATAGTAATTACTTAGAGTAATTACCTTAAAAATATAATAAGTAGTTAAACTACTTACTATATAGAGTAGTAATTAAAAATAGTAATTACTTTAGAATAATAAATAGGACTTATATATAGTATAAATTAGGTCTACTTTAAACTAAACTCTTATAATTCTTTAATTATTAACTTATAATTTACTCTTAGTAATTTTTAGTACTTTTATATTAACTTATCTTTATTTAGATACTTAA